>RJWH01004389.1:0-109318 GCA_004363575.1 Solenodon paradoxus
GCCTCTCCTCTTGAGATGCAATTGCCATCACCGTATGCAAGATGAAAACATAGGAGATGAGAATCAGGACAGCATCCATCAACAAGGTACAGATAACCAGAGCCAGGGCATAGAAACTGTTGAAACGGATGTCAGAACAGGCCAGCCGGAGAAGGTCCTGGTGCAGGCAGAAAGAATGGGAGAGGATGTGGGGGCGGCAATAATTGAAGAATGCCAAGCGAATGATGACAGGAAGAATGGACAGAGTACTTCTCATCAAAATGGTCACCATGAAATGAATGACTCTTCTAGTAGTCAGGATGGATGAGTACCTCAGAGGATTGCAGATTGCAATAAAGCGATCATAGGCCATGGCCAGAAGGACTCCAGACTCCATGGCTGATAGACCATGGACAAAGAAGGCTTGAGCGATGCAGGCATACAAGCCAATTTCCTGGCTGAGTCCCCACAGGGTCCCGAGCACCGTGTGCACTGTGGACAACCCCATGCACAGGTCAGTGAGGGCCAGCATGGCCAGGAAGTAGAACATGGGCTGGTGCAGGCTCACCTCAGTACGGATCACATGGAGCACCATGCAATTTCCCAGAAAAACCACGGTGTAGATGGAGGAGAAAGGAATAGAAAACCAAGGATAGTACTGGTGGAGGCCAGGGAACCCTGTGAGAAGGAAGATCGAGGAATTGATTATGGAAGCAGAAGAAGCAGACATAAATATTTGAAGGTATACTTCAAGATAAGGTAATATTTTTGTGCTGTTTGGTTTAAACTGCTATCTGTGAGAACATAGATGCTGTCACATACAACAGCGTTTTTCAGAGTATGGAACAGGTTAAAGCTAATTGGAGAATTCCAGAGGGTCAGCTCTTTAGGAGAAGCTACAGTGCAAGATGATTTCAATGGGTATCTCCTTGGTATTACGTCTCAAAGGTTACAGATGTAAATCTATGTCCTGACTATTTTATGCCAATTAGATCATTAATTTCACTTTTAGTCTTTCTGAGTCAGTTGGAGCACACACAGCTGATTACAGTAACTAATGTTGCTGAGTGAATATGCCGTTCCTGCTCTCTGCTCCTGAGTAGAGCTAAGACTGCTCTCTCTTTTACCAGTCCCCATGGCACAGAGAGTCAACTTACTCTCTTATGAGGAAGAAATAAAGAGGATGGTGAGAGCCAGGTGCACCCAGCATCCTGGGGGACCATTATTCCCTCTTGGTGGATGATGCAACTGAATGACTCTGCCTGGTCACTTCCAGTCTCGTATTCCCAGGGATGCTGAAGAATGGATCAGTGGCATTTTCTCCAGAGTCCACAAATCTTTTCTCATCTTACAGGAAGAAAGACTCACTGGATTGACTGAAAATTCAATACTTTAAAAAAGAAAGCAAAAAATAGACACCCAATTGGAAAATATCAGAATCATGAAGAATTTTAATTTTTATATTACATTCTCAAATTGATAAAAGTATTTAATAAAACTCATTTATTTTTTCCCCTAAATTTCACTTTACTTTTCACTGAACTCCTCATTAAACATTTCTCCCTTTTCTGACCCCCTGTGAAAGGTATCTTCTTTCACACAGGCATAATGAAAATAATTTAAGTATTGTAGAAATTAAGAGAATGGCATACACCATGTTGATATCACATTCATGTATTAATAATTCCTTATGCATTTATCTCTGAATAATTGAATAACAAAATATTTCTACTCTCTGCATATGTGGCAATCACTCTATATGAGATGAATTAGCTATCTAATTCAATTTTTATTGAGGCTTTTTTAGTACTTTATATGTAAAATTTTCAAGTATAGCACAAATAACTTTTTTTGTGAAATATGTGAGAATTTTCTTGATATCCAATTACTTTCTAATTTTCTAATGTATGTTTTTGACACATAAGTACATTCCCCTATATATAACTATAATACAGTTATCAAATTGTAAGAATAGTATTTAAGCATTATTGTCAGTGAATAATCAGAACCCAGAGAGATTTCTCCAATTACGTAATTCATGTTGTGTATAGTGAAAAACAACAGCAAAATAATCTATCTGCAATCATGCCTGTTTAGAAGTGGTCCTGTCTTTGAATTCTTGACAGTGGTCTTGGACTAGAGAGATGTTGCTCCCTATGTAGTTTGGTTGTTTCTTTCCTTCCTTCTTTCGTTGTCATTTACTTTCCTAGTCTCCACTACTATTGCTTTTTCAATTTAAATATAGTTGCTTGTATGGACTTCTAAGGAAACCACACTTATAGAGTCCTCAGGGAAAACTCAAAAGACCTCAATTATCTTCTCGCTTCTGACTCGAACAACTCTTGTTCATGTGCTCTGTGACTTTCACTGCTCATTTTTCCCTAAGCTCAGTAGTCCTGAAGGTATATGCTCATTCCCAGTGCATCTGGTGTAAACTGCCAGAGAACATCTGTGCACAGGTGTATATCTGAGACAATATCTTACTATCTGCCCTACTCAGACACGATGTTTTTGTTATTGTGAAATTATGCTTAATATACCCTATAACTTCAGTAAATGGATAACTCTGTTTATTTTCATCTGAAAAATACCCTGAATTTTTCTTTATTACACAAAGCTGATCTTTCTGCTTCTGTTTTCAGCTCTAATAATGAAAAGCAACCAAAATCATATATAACAAGGATTCTACGTTGATATTGGATTTACAGTTATAATTAATAATAATTTCTATTTTGTTTATCATTCTCATGTTCTCCTTTCTCAGCTTTGGGGCAGTAAAATACTATTTGCTGGACATATTCTTCTGCTCGATGAGAGAAAAGTTGCTCATTAGATCAGGTATATGAACTAATATCAGAAATACATGATTCTTAATTGTCACGATCTGTCTTCTACTCTCTATAACTACATCTAAATCTAAAACATTTATGTACATCATCAAACTAAGTATAAAAATAATATTGATCTCATTGGCAAGCAGTTTTGGAAGCAGTTAATCAATCATTTTTTTTTTGTAATTCTGTTATACAAAAACAGCACAGAAACAATGAATAGATTTATATTCCTTTGCTTTTGAGAATTTGTAATCAAACAGGAAATAGAATATCTGATAAACATATATGTAAATATCCAATATGAAAACAGCTTCCAACAATGAAAATTTCAGAGTATTTGTAATGATCTAGTGAAATGCCAAAATTTGAAAAAATAATTTGACTCAAGGAAAAGCATAAACAAAGGTGAGTGAAAAGGGTTGAGGAAGCTATCTGGCGGATTCAAAATATTACAATTCAGGATTGATATTACCATAACTAGAACCATATTGAAACAGTTTGACAAATTTCTATCATGTTTGGTGTCTGTTACTGGGCCTCTCTTCTGAGAGTAAGTTTTCTTCTGTAGTTCATTGTCTTGTTTTCTCGTTGTCTCTTTAATTTTTAAATATATACAGCATCATGATCAGACTATTACATTTAATCATCAACAGCTTGAGTGCAAAAGAAAATCTACATTTAAATACTTTCCATAGAATAGAAAAGAAAGTAACCAGTTTACAGTTAGTCACAAATATAGTCAAATTTTTGCCCATACATTTGAGTATTGTTTGACACATGTCTCCTTTCTAGCATCTAGGCCCTGCCACCACTATGAGTGACTAAGATCACAAATATCTTGTAAGCTGTTGCTTCCCAGACCTTTCTGGTTCTTCTTTCCTACTAAACTTTGTTTCTTGTCAATAATTAGAACCTTCTGCCACTCCCATAAGAACTGCTCCTGCTGGAACCACCAAAGTCCCCTTAATTTCATGGTTTGACAAAATATTGCTCTTCTCTACCACAGGGATCAAAGCTTCTGCCACAAAAGTTCCCTGATTTCATTAGTTCAAAATTTGAACATTAATTGCTGTAATTGCCAAAATCATTGTTGTTCCCACCACCTTCAAAATTACTTTCACCGTTAATAAATACGTTATAGGCGTTACCACTGCCACCATGTTCACTACCACCATGGCTATCACCAAAGCAACCCGGATCACTGAAATTTCCTCCATGACCAAAGTTGTCATTCCCACCAAAACCACTTCCACGACCACCATCAAATTTTCCGAAGCCACTTTGATCTATTTGGCTGGATGAAGCACTAGACATCGCTTGCACAGAGACAGCTTTCTTTACTTCAAAGTGTGAACATTCTAACTGACTATCTTATCTATAGAATCATGATCATCAAAGGTTACAAAAGCAAAGCCTCTCTTCTTGTCACTGCCTTGGTTTGTCATGATCTCAATCACTTTATTTTTCTTGCATTTTTCAATATAATTTCTTTGGTGATCTTCAGTGTCTTCTTTATTGCCACCAACAAAAGTCTTACTCACAGTTCAGAGGGAACCAGGTCTTTGAGAATCTTCTGTTGAGACAACCCTCTCTGGTACCACAGCTCTTCCATTGCCTTGTGTGTTCTTGCATTCGTGGTTGCATCCATCTTTTCCATGGAGGCAGAAATGACAAACCCATAACCTCTGGATCACTTGCTGTTGGAATCCCTCATTACCACACAGTCTGTGAGAGTTCCTCATTGCTCAAAATGGCTCCTCAGATTGTCATCAGTTGCTTCAACTATAAGACCTCCAATAAAGTACTCACACAGTTCTTTGAGAGACTCTGACTCAGACAAGATTGCAACGAAGGGGAAATTTTAAAAATGCATACTCAGTGGCTTCCACAGGCAGAAAGCTGTCTCATAAACTTTATGTTCCTTAGAGATTTGCTCTTGCCACAGACCCTTTATATTTCTGTAGAAAAAAATAGTTGTTTTACTGTTTGAATCTTAAAAGAGAAGTCAAGAGCCTTTGACACATTTTATAGTAAATGAACTGAAATGTTGAATTAAATATGTGTAGATCTTAATATTAAACCATGATAGCAAGAATCTAACAATGGATTAATGTTCTTTATCTAAGAAAATCAATTTTATCATGTAAGTTTACTTCATAAAACCTTTCAGAATTTGACTTTTATCTTAGAATGTCTAATTTCTGAAATACTGATCCACAGGTCTACCACATATCCAGTGTTTTCCTCTCTCTATTCTTGTACTCTCAGGTCTAATCAATCAAAATGCCAAAAGTTTCTTAAATTTCTTAATTTTCTTATCAAAAAACTTACTAATTCCCTCTTTTTGGCTAAATTTTCATTTGTCATAGTTAACTACTATAGTTGGGTAAAACTTGAACACTTAACACTTTCAAGATTGGAAGCCCACTTTATTCGATTTGATTTTTTAAAGACCCTTTTGCCCTGTATGCCACATTGTTCAGGAGATTAGGACTAAGACTTGCATATCCATCTTGTATATATCTCCAGAATCTAATATTCTTTCAAATAGTTATTCAAGAAATGAATGTGTGGGTCTCTATTATTCATACAACAGAGATGAAAATGGCCTTTTATGACTCTCAGTCTACTTTCTATTAATTTTCAAGACATATTGCCTCTGGAATATTAATTTATTAATTATTATTGCCTCTGGAATATAAATAAAGAAACAAAAACCATGAATAGATAATGGGTGGAACTGCTATGATTTAGACAAAGAAATTCTGGTGGATATAAAAGTGGTAGTATGTGTGTCAAAATATTTACAATGGAGAGCATGTGGAGCAAAGGGAACTCTTATACCCATTGGCCAGAATGTCAAATGATGCAACCATTACGGCAAAGAGTATGGAGATGCTGCAAAAAAATTGAGAATGGAAATCCTATAGGATCCAGTTATTCCTCCACTTGGTATTTACAGTAAAAGCACAATAACACTTTATTTGAAGAGATATATGCATTCCTGTGTTCAATGCAGCATCACTTACAATATCCAAGAACTGAAAACTACCTAAATGCTATCAGCAGATGAATGGGTAAATAAGATGTGGCATTTATACAGAATGGAATACAGCATACTATCAAAAAGGTGAAATTTTATCGTTGGTGGCAACATGGATGGACATGGAGGGAATTATACTTAATGATATCAACCAAAGGAAAAAGACAGACATCAAATGAAATCACTCATATATGATGTATTGAGACATCAAGCAAGTAAATTGACTAAATTGAACAAAAATAGATTTTAAAAATAAACTAAATCAAGCAGCAATACATTTTAAGCCAAAAAAACAAAAATGAAACAATACCCCAAAACCAAAACCAAATCAGTGGGAGAAAGTAAGGGGATAAAAGGGATTAATTGTACAGTGAAGGAAAAAGTAAAATAGTGACAAACTGTATTACATACAGATACTGATTTGCTATAATGTATACCTTAAACCTAGTTAATGTTATAATTCAATATTCCTTCAATAAAATCAATTTAAAATAAAAAAATATATTTAGAATGACTATTTATTGATTAGTACTAGTCAGGATGATTTACTATTTGAATGAAAAGGTTGCTACCTTAAAGCACTGAACATATTTATTATATTAAAATTTTGGTGTGGATACCTTCTATATTGCATAAATATATGACTTTAAGCTTATGAATACCAAGAAGAAATGGTGAACATTTGCACATTACTTTATACTACTTTTTAGTATTTAATGATATTCCTAGTCTTCAAAAATATGTCTTGATCATTGGAAAGTATCATTTTCTTTTTTTAAATAATTATATTTGCTCTTCTGTGAATTTTGAATTTTGTAACAACTACCAGGCAACTAATTTTAAACCACCTTTCCCTTTGTAATATACTAAGCTACTTCTTGCAATCAGCTGTTAGCTAGGAAACCAAATAGAAAGAATAGAATACTATTATTTCTCATGTGGACACTAATAGAAAAAAATACATATATTATTCTCAAAATAATTATCTTGTTCATTTTTGAGTACTGTGTTCCATTTAGGACGGATACATTGTTAGAAGTGTAGTTTTCCAGTAGTAGTAAATTAAAATGACATTCTTTTCATTAGCGTGATTTTCCTCACTTGGTGAGTCTGGCCAACGAATAGAGATTCACACAGCAGGATAATTATTCTACGTAGATTGTTAAAATTTTAAGTAAGATAGCAAAAAATATTTCATGCTACTCGTGATAATCAAGAAACGTTTGAAAGATCTTCATGCATTTATTTCTTTACATTTTTTCTGTTCATGAATATTTAAATTTGCTACAAATTTTTTAAGGAAAGGTGCAGTATGTGAGCAAACAAGTAGGAAGAGAGAAGAGGAAGAAGCACACTACTTTTATTTAGTTGTTTATCTAAACCATTATCCAGGTCCCGGGATGTAAACGTGGATACCTGGGCTACACAGGGCCTGCCCTTGGCTGGAGGTGGAGAACCCAACTACTACTCCATTAGGGCCCACCATTTTTCTGCAAATCTTGACAATGATTGTTTCACTTAATTTAACAAATAAAGCTCACTGTGAACTATTTCTGTTCAAAATATAGTAGACTCAGGTGATGTAGTATCTAACACAGCAAAAATGATTTGTTCTTGTGGAGATAATATTTAACTGGAAATGCAAATATTTCAAACTGTCTCATCCCTGACTGAACAACATTAAATACCAGTTACCTCTTCCGCTTTCATCAGCAATAGTTCTAAGTATAAACGTTTTTAAACTATCACTCATTGCCCTAAGCAATCGTACCTGAGCCCAAATTATTTAAACATAGCATCAGCCTCCAAGAAAACATCAAATATGATGAATTTCACCTTCCAAACAGAGGCAACAATTCTCTTTTGATCTCTAGACTTTATGGTAAAAGGTCAAGCAGTATGTTTTTAAAGAACGAACACATAGATAAAAATGTAGATTGTATTTACCCATTAGAAGGTGAATACTAGGAGACTGAGTATGTCTCTGTTTTCACTGACTATACAATCTGTCCAGTATAAAGTAGGTGATTAAATTACATTTATGACTAGAAAATCACCTTTTACTCTAAACAATACATATCTTAATTATGCTCTTTGTTCCTAGTGCTCTTTCTGTTCCACCAGAAGTAATGAAATATATCCTTATTCATATGAGTTCATAAAGTTTCCCTCCTCCTTTTTTTTAGAAGAGTTTGTGAAGAATTTGGAAATATGATTTTTAAAAGTATTGGAGTCAGATTAATAATCATTAAAATACACTTATGCTACTTTCTAACTATGTAATCAGTTACCAAATTCCTAAGTTTCAATTTTTCAGCTAAAAATAAAATATTAGCATTTGAAAAATATAAGAAACATTTTAAAAATACTTAGCTTATCTTTCGCATTCTTTAATTACTCAACAATTGCTGATTACCTCTCTTAGTCTTATATAATTCATGCGACATACAATTAAGAAATATGAAAGCCATTATTTAATTTTTCCTGTTGACAATTATTTTTTATAATGTTCATGTTCCAGGCACAGGAAGCATATCCTCAATAGATATTCTTTAGCTGTTCTCCTTAATTTAACTAAAAATTTTAACAAAATTTTTATGTTTTCTTTGTCCATTTAAGAACAGTTTGGGCGATTAATCATTGAAATATATATGTGATGTTCAAAATATTGTTTTTAAAAATATTTCCCATTAAACAGATGTCTCCAATGGCCTTATATACTTTCTTTCTCCATTATGTAATTATTATATTCAACCATATGAGAGTATATGAATAAGAATGCTTCATGAAATTTAAATTTTTTAGACTTTCACTGTGCATATGGTAGCTGAAAAAAGGATACATATGAAAATTGTACAAAGCAGATATTACATATATTAGAAGATTTTCGAAGACTAAAAGAGATAAATTCTATCCCCTTTATTAATACTTCTTTACTGCTCTTCCTTATCTGAATTCCCTACATGCTTTATTACAGAATGTGGTCTATGATACAGCTTCCCAAAGAATACTACAGAAAACCTCAGTTAGCTTGAGGACCTCTTGTTAATGTCTTGTGTTCTCTTTGTTTTTTTTTGCCCTGCTGGAAACTCTAAGAATATATGCTCATTCTCAGTTCACCTGGAGGGCACTGACTGAAAACCTTTTTGTAGAAGTATGTCTGAGAGAAATTTAAATATCTGTACCATATATCCACTATTCTTGTTATTGAGACTTGGGATTGGAATTATAATTTCCATACTTTCAGAACTCAATCACAATATTGTCTTTTTTAAAAATATACAAATAATTCCATTATTTGCATGAATTTCAGCATTCTGTTTCAAGCTTTCTTTCATTCACGACTAATAATTCAAAATGACAGTGTGTGAAATGGAAGTGCAATTTGCTATTAGGTGATTTGCCATTATAATTAGCAACAATTTAAGCCATAGATGTTTTCCTATGGGAATGTAACTTAGTGCAACCTCTGTGGAAAACTGTATGAGATTCCTTAATAAATAAAAGTAGAACTACCACTTGATCCAGCAATCTCATTTTTAGATATATATTCTAAGAATATAAAACGCTAAAAATATTTGTATCCCTATGTAGGAGCACTAAATACAATAGCCAAGTCATTAAATTAATCCAGATAGTCATCAATTGATGCCTGAATAAAGAAAATGTGGTATATGTACTCGCTGGAATTCTACTCAGCTATTAAAAATAAAATAAAATAAATAATATATTTTTGCAACAAACTGTGTGGAACTTGAGGTGATTATGCTAGGTGAAATAAACCAGAAAGAAAGAGAAAAATACTGGATGTTTTCATTCATAGGTAGAATAGAATGAATCAAAATAAACAAATATACTAAACACTGTAAAACCCTTGACTTCCCAATGCAAGTCTGTGGTTACTGAGGAGTGGGAAATGGAGAGGGAAACAGGTTGAAAAAGTGAAAATAATGGTGAATGGGCATTACATCTCTGGTTGAGATTGAGGTGGAGATTTAATTTCCTGAAATTTGCGTGGTATTACAAACTAATGAAATAATAACAAAACGTATTTTCATAGTCTCCCCCCTGCCCAGGTTACCCACCTATAGAACACTCCCTCTGATAATCTTTTTCTGTATGGCTAAGTGGACACTTAGCTATTGAACCAGTAAAGAGGCCCTATTAGCACAAGGGACAATTCTCTGAAGAGGATTCTAGAAATCTTGGTAGAGTGCCCACAACAACATTTGCCATTACCTCCGCAAGTACTTTTACATTTGAAATATATGAACAAATCTTTAGCTTATTTAAACTGTCATGAGTCTGCTCCACTTACTCATTTTTCTATAATACCATTTGAAACTAAAAAGTATATATTTTTATCACTATGATTTTGTCTTGAGTTCCCTTGGCCTTTACTCATGGGCCATTGCTTATTCTTTTTAAATTTGATTTTTTTTGGATAATAGGATCCATGTTATTGTTTTATCTGGTATTTGTATACTAATCATTAACAAATATATATTTGAAACTCTGATGCATTTCTTGAGTTTCAGTACTATCTAATTAGGTATTTATTTTACACAGTAGCTTAGTTAGGCTAATCATATTTCTTTGAGACAAAAATGGAACTTTGGGATGGCGAAAACAGGATGGGGTCATGCACTGCAAAATAAGAGGGGAGGAGGTGGAGCAATCTGAGCAAGAGCAGGGCACCCAAGCCTCGACCATGGCATGTTGCAGTCCGCAGTGGCAAAGGTTGTCTTTAGCACACGGTGAAAGGGGTAGTTGCTTCTGGACCCCTTCAACAGTTTGGGCCCATGTCAACTCAACTGTCTCCTTTGCCCTAAGTTAAATATAGTCCTGGTATTAAAAAATGCGACAAAGTTGACATTTATATTAAAATAATGGGACTGTCTGCAAATATCTATATGTAAAGATAACTATAGATATAGATATAGGTAGATTTTTATTACTGTCCCATTTAAGATGGTACATATGGTCAGGGTAAGTTTAGTTACAGTAATCTCACATTACATATGTATAGAATTGAGCTCTTTATCTTCTTATTCATCTCTACTTACAGTGCTGTCAAATGTCAAATCATATACTCATTAAAATCAGAAGTAAAAAGCCTAATTGTGATAAATTGTGGAAACACATATTCAACAGCTAAATAAATTGTTTAGTGATTCTGCACTAATTTAGCACTAATATTACTAATACAATAAAGGACCCAGTAGATCTTATATTTTTTAAAAGAAAGATGCAGGCAGGAATGAAGGTGAGCAGAGGTAAAAAGACAGGGAGACAAGCAGAAGCATTTTTTATTTATTTTATTTAGTTTATCTTGGTTGTTCCTGACATTTCCAGGACACAAACCCATAAACTCAAGATGTATTTGGACTGCACCCAACCCCTAATCCACCTGAGTGTGTCAGATTTTATTTAACAAAGCATTCACAACAGCAACAAGGAAGGTCAAATCCATGGGAATTAACATAGACGGTGAAAGACTGCTATGATGAAAAGTACAGGACTTTAACAAAAGAAATAGGAGACACAATGAGATGGAAAAACATTCCATGCTCATAAATTGGGAGAATCAACATAGTAGAAATCATCGGTCTGCCCAAGGCAATATGTAGACTCAATACAACTCCCATCAAAATGCCAGTGACATTTTTCAAGGAAATGGAGCAAACAACACTGCAGTCTGTATGAAATGACAGTAAGTTTCAAATAGCCAAAGCTATTATAATAGAAAAAAGAAATAATGGAGTCATCACATTCTCAGACTTCAAATGATAGTACAGAGCAATCATCATCTAAACCATATGGTACTAGAACAAAAACAGACACAAGATCAGGTGAATCAAATAGAGAGTCCAGAAATAAACCACACCTATATGAACAGTAAGTCTATGACAAAGTTGCCAAGAGCCTACGATGGAGGAAAGAAAGTCTATTCAATCAATGATGCTGGAAAAACTGAAAAGACATCTGCAGAAAAAGAAACTAGGCTACTCATTATAACCAAAATCAATTAAAAAACAGATCAGAGACCTGAACATGAGACCCGGAACCATAGAGCACCTAGAACAGAATGTGAGGAAAACACTCCATGACTTCAACTTCACAGATGTCTTTGGAGAAAGAACAGTTGCAGCAAAAGAAAATAAGGCAAAGTCAAACTCTTGGGACTACATCAAACTGAAAAGCTTCTGTATAACAAAAAATCAAATGAACAAAAAAAACCATTAAAACAAAAAAACAACCACAGAATTGGAGAAGATACTCACACAACATGCATTAGACAAAAGCTTAATTTCTAAAATATACAAAGAACTCATACTTTTCAACAATAGAAAAGCAAATGACTTATTAAAAAATGGGCAAGAGCTGAATAGAGATCTTTCTAAAGATGACACACAGATGACTTATAGGAACCTGAAAAAATGCTCTACACCACTCATCATTAGAGAAATGCAAACAAAAACTACATTGAGTTATAACCTTACAACACTGAGAATGACCTATATCAAAAAGACTGGAAATAGAAGGAGTTGTAGTGAGTGTAGAGAAAAGGGAACCCTTCTGCACTGTTGGTGGGAATGTAAATTGATGCACCTTTTTGGAAAACAGTATGAATAGTTCTCAAACAAATAAAGATGGATTTACCATTTGATTCAGCAATCCCACTCTTAGGAATATACCCAAGGAATACAAAATCTCTAATCAGTAAAAAAATCTACAACCCGATATTCATGGCAGCACTATTCACCATAACTAAGACATGGGAACAAGCTAAATGCCCATCAACAAATGACTGGAAAAAGAACCTACCGTCCACATACTCAATGGAATCTATGCAGTTATTAAAATAAAAGGAAACTCTGCCCTTTGCTACAAATCTGAATGGAACTGGAGGTGATCATGGAACATGGAGGGGATCAAGAAAAAAAAATACAGAATGTTCTCACTCATTTGTAGAATAGAATGAAATGAAACAATGAGCATAAAAATTTTATCAAAAATAGCTGGACTCGGAAAGCTATTATGTGGGGGAAGAGGGGTGAAGGGAAAAGGTGGCAGTGAGGGACACTGGAACCCTGGTGGTAGATGTGGTGTGAAATATAGACTGAGATGTCATTTCAATATCTTAACTGTGAACTAAAGAAATAATAAAAATTATTATAAAAAGCAAACAGAAACCGTTTTTATTTATTTATATGTACACTATAGATGTTTTCTTAGAAACATCACTTGAAATTTTTTTTGTTATTTTTATTAATATTTTGTTTCTTTATCTTTATCTTTATTCATAGTGTGTCTGTTGGTATGAGTAAATATAAGAAATAGTAAAAGGTTATTCAGCTCTTGCTCTGTCAATTCTTTAACTTAATTAAAAACGATTTTCCTGTACCATCTGCTATAACACTGTCGGGCTGCTACTTCTGTCCCACCACTACATCTCTGTACAAGTTTCCCTCCTAATCTACTGTAAGTGAGAAAGCAAAGTTTCAGTTTTTATGAAGTATGTATTAAGAAATAACTACTGTATTCTGTGTGTGGTATTACAGTAATAAAATCCATGCATGCTATTTTCCTAGCACCTTTTATTTATTAATAACTCAGCATTGGATGTGGCAAAAACTGATGAAATTTTAAAAATAAGTTTGAAGTTAAGATAATTTTGCTTGAATTTGTCTTCATTGTTGTTATTTAAAAAATGCATTGGTAGCTCTGGCCAAATATATTTTCAGTTTAAAAGCTGCATATACACACCATCTTTGGAATTTATATTGAGGAAATAAAACAGAAAAATTGTGGAATGTTCTAAAAGTGAAATTAAGAAGCCCTTCCAGGCATGACTCTCACATATCCAAAATTACATTCATTCTCACATGGACATTTCAGCCTTCCCAGAAGTCTTCCTCTAACAGGCGTCATCCATTTAGTCATTCTTTTATTATATGTGGAATTTTTATTATATATGGAAAGGGCTATATTCAAGAATGGAGATGTCATGGTTAACAAGACAAAGAATATCTTTCCTTAGGGGGTTATAAATAGTGGAGATTTTTCTAAATGCCTTTAATATCACCGAATTCCAAATATGCCCATCTCTCTATTTGCCAAAAATTAATCTTTAATGATAAGCATGGGTGCGTTTTTATACACTTAGAACGTTTCTAATTATTCTTTAGCATTCTTTGCCTTCATAACCATTAAATAATAAGAGACTTTCGTCTAAATAGATGCTGCGTCTTCATTACGTTTCTAGTTTCAGGCTCTATAATAGTGTGTTTAACATGGTAACTAGTCAATCAAAAGTTACTCCATGAAAAATAATTAATAATTGTTTTTTTCCTATGAGTGAGAACTTCTTGTGGAAAATAACTCTATTGTGCAGTCTTTTCCTCACTATGGGACTCATTTTTGTTCAGTGAATCATTAAGCAACCATGACTACAGTCTCTCCTTCTTTTCTCTATTCATGACTTAACGATTCTGAATATCTCTAACGCCATCCCCGCCCTGCCGAAAGAGACGCAGCATCCTCGTTCGGATCTGTTTCGTCTTAATGGTGTAGACTACTGGATTGAGCACTGGAGGCATGAGAAAATGAAGATAGGAGAGCAGTACACGGATGCAGGGGGAAGCTCGTTTCCCAAATCTGTGAATCATGGACAGGCCGATCATAGGTGTGTAAAAGAGAAGCACAGCGCAGATGTGGGAGAGGCAAGTGTTCAGGGCTTTGAGGCGCTCAGTCTTGGAGGCAATGGATAGCACTGTTCGGATGATCAGCCCGTAAGAGAGGACGATGAGAACAGAGTCTGTACCCAGTGTGGAGAGCACCACGAAAAGACCGTAGGCACTGTTGATATGGGTGTCGGCACAGGCAAGCTTCATGACATCTGGGTGCAGACAATAGGAGTGGGACAGCAGGCGACTCCAGCAGTAAGGCAGCTTCTTTAGCATGATGGGCGCTGGGATATGCAGCCCTATGCTGCGCAGCACGATGGCCCCGCCCAAGCTGGCGATCCGGAGGTTGGTGAGGATGGTACCGTAGCGGAGGGGATTGCTGATGGCCACAAAGCGGTCAAAGGCCATGGTAAGCAGTACAGATGACTCCATGATGGAGAATGTGTGGATGAAGAAGAGCTGGGCCAGGCACGCTTCCAATCCCACTTTCCTGATACCCAGCATGTAGATTGTGAGCATGGTAGGTAGTGTGGAAGCAGACAGGCCCAGGTCAGTCACTGCCAGCATCGACAAAAAGTAGTACATGGGCTGGTGCAGGGAGGGCTCTGACCTTACCACCCACAGAATCAGACTGTTCCCTGCCACAGATGCCATATACATGGCACACAAAGGGATGGAGAGCCATGTGTACACAGCCTCTAGGCCTGGGAGGCCTGCTAGGAAGAAGAAGGTGCCGGTGTGGTTGGTGTGGAACATGATAACCTGGGGGAACAGAACTCCTGCAGAAGTGCAGTCACAGGCTGTAGATTCAAAGAAGTTGCTGGGTCAGAGTACAATCTATTCAAAGACCCTCCAATATCGTTCTCTGATAACCAAGCAATTTTCCCAGGTATTGGTCCTAGTTCATCGATAACCAACACTTAAAAGAAGGTGAATTTTTTTTAAAGTGAGTTTGAATTATTACATGAAATCTTGCATATATTGTGGGCCTAGCTCTATAAGCACATGCTAAAATTTACTGACTCCTGTTGTACATATGAAATCTAGCTTCCAATACTGTTCATGTGTCTTATCCAGGACCAGAATCTTGGTCTTACTTCTTGTAATATTCAACCTTATACTGCCTTTCAGTAGGTTCTTCTCCAATGTGAGCATGATAATTTCATAGAGCTATGTCTATCATAATGAAAACAAGTCAAAATAATTCCCCTAGCAATCATCCACCTGTGTGAGAAAAAAATAATCTTTTACATTTGCAATTTAAAATTCAAATTTATGGCAAAACTGTTAGATATCTACCCAAATATGATTCATTCTCTGCTGAGGCTGTGCATGTGGAACAGTTTTTTTTTTCAATAACATTGATTTTCTTTTCATTTTATAACCTTTTCTCTCATGTCTTGGGAAATACAATCCAATATTTCTATCTCTTTGAAAAGTAGGTCCATAAAATAATTAATTCTGTCATCTTTTTCTTCTGCATAGAAATGTATGGTGTAACTTGTTGCTTTTGTATTGCATTTAAACTAGTTTCCAGTACATTTTCACTATACCATCTAAAACTATCTCAGTACCAAGACGTTGTCCCATTTATTTTTCCAGACTAAGAAAAACAATTGTTAAGAATTCAATTTTGCTAATGTCACATGGATTATATAAGGAGAATGCAGGATTAGAAGTAATTCTGTCCTACTCTATGCTTTTTAAGACAAATACTAATACTATTAGGGGACAGATACAAGATACTCACAAATCTTATCTTTCAATCCAAGAGAAATACAGGGTGATTTACTCATAAGTGGAATATAATGAAATGAAACAAATGAGTATACAAACCCCAACAAAATTAACGGTATGCAGGTTGTTACCAGCGGGGTGGGGGGAGAAGAGGAGATTAAAAAAAAGAGGGGAAAAAGTGGTGGCAAAGGACATTGGAACTCTGATGGTGGGTGTGATGCAAAATATAAACTGAGATGCAGTTTCAACATCACAAAATGAATATAGCATTGTGAACAAATGAAATAATACATATTACTATTTAAATAAGATTAAAGATGTGGGAAATTAGCAACTAATCTAAATATTGCTGATAAATTATCAATAGTGAATAGGTAGGAGACTGCTGTATATTAGGAAATACAACAACAAAATATAATTGTGTGGACATTATTTAAATTCTGACTTGAAATAAAATCATCCAAAAAGAATATTTTAAGGCACGTAAATAAATTTAAATATGCATTAGATATTAAATAATTGGTAAGAAATTATTGTCAGTTTTCAAGGACAATGATGGTAATATTTTTCAAATAATTTTCACATTTTAAAATTGCATGAATGAGTATGTAAGTGAAACTATGTGACTTCTGATTTCTACTTTAAAATATCAACAAATAAACAGGCAATGAAGACATATAGATGAAACAAGAAAAAAAAGGAAATCCAAGTAAACTAAAATGTGCCATGAATTCCTATTTTATAAAGCAATCTTACAATAACCTCTTCTGGTGTTCCTCTTTTAATCTTCATTATTACCTATACATCAGACACCTACATTTTCCTTCAGTAATTAAACAAATCTAGGTAAATTTCAGATGCAGGATATAAAACTATGAAAAAATAATTAGATCCCAATTAAAAGGGTGAAGTAAAGAAAACAATGTGGAAAGTATAGGAGGTGTTGTTATAGACTGAGAATTTAGGTAATAGCTCTGAAGAGGCAGAATGAGAGAAAAAGTAAAAACAGCAAAAAAGGCCAGTCAGTTCGAGATCCGTACATGGCTAAGAATTTGATTAGTAGAAATATATAGAGGTCTCAAGGAAAAAACTCAAGGTATTAATGCACGTGTTAAATAAAAGGTAGTAGCTATTACAGCTGAAATTATGATACAAATGAAACAGTTAAGAAAATATAGGCAACCGCCTAGAACCAATGCAACAGAACCTATGAGATTCACCAGAGTGAGGGGGTGTGTGTTGGGGAGAATGCTTCTCTGTGTTGTATGTATCAATTAGCTCTGAGAGTGTGAATCTAAGACTACTGGCATCAGGAGCACGTGAGAATTTTCAACAAATACAAATTAATAAGTCCTCTCCACCCCAGCCTACAGAATCAGGATTTTTTGGATGTAGAAGTCTAGAATTTAGTATTTTTAACAAACACTCTAAGTGATAACTGAAGTAAAGCAGGAGTCTGAGAATCTCCTTGGTCCACCATTAGGTAGAGTATTGCTGTGTAAACAAATGAGTTTATTGATTTCATGTTCACAAAGCATTTTCTTCATATACTTTTATACACATACAATAACTTATACTATACTGAGTTCACTTTTCTTACCTTCTAAATAATAGAAATTACTGATAATATTCGTTCTCATAATACAACAATATCACTGGTTTATTTGATGATAACCAAAGTCTATTCTGTAAAGTACTTAAAAAGTAAATAAGTGTCAATATCTCTCTGTCTTATAAATTTACTTACCATGTTTAAAATGCAAAGGGATTTTTCAAAGACAGTTCTTCAACCATTTAGAAATTATTGCAATTCATCCTGATCACCTGGGTTTATCATTTCACATCGTCATTGTTACCTTCTATCTTGTAAAAGGAAACAGACCATCTTTTTCAACTGTCCTCATGAACCTGTAACTCCCCAAACATTTCTTCAAACATGTCTCATATCAGCAATTTTAAGGGACATAGACTCTGATTGTCTAGTGGTTCAGCTACAAACATAAGAAACCAATTTTAAGACATAGGGAAGTATTGCTGGTGATTTACCAGCCTGCCTCCTAACTGCCCTTGTTGTTGATTTTACTTATTATCTCAGCATGTTTAAGAAATTATTCAGAAATTCAGCCAATAGTTCCCAAATGCTTGCTGTATAGGAACCTTCTTCTTCCTCTAATTATTACATGCTGTCCTTTTTCAAGTTTCTTTTGAACTCAAAACATATTAACACTGTTTTGATAGGAGCATTAATTAAGAAAGCTGGCAAATGATTTTACCACATTCCTCTCTAAACCTCATGTTATTGACTCACCTATAAAGAGACAATAGCTGAGAATGCTGTTGTCCCTCTTCCAGGGTACTATCCTGTATATCATCCCATGATGAAAAATAACAGGCATCATGGGCTTTGGGGCAGGAACTACCTTTAACCATATAACTGCCAAACAAGTTTCATAATAGACTGTTAGGAAGCCCTGTAAATTCTTTGTCTTTGTCCAAGTCTATTGTAGTTACTGAGTTCCCTTATATGAGGACTAAAAACTACACCAAAAGATGCATTCCAGATTTTTCTCCACATGCTTATTTGAACAAAACTGTGGTTTTATCAATACTCATGGATTGTAAGCCACAAAATCTGAACTTTGCTGTATGCAAATTTAAAACAGAAAATAAAATTGGAGATCTTATAGAAAGATGGTTGAGTGTAAAAAATTTTTTCATCTGTAATACAAAGGTATCATATAGTCTTACTGAAGGAACTGAGAAGGAAAAGGAGCTCACTTCAGTAACTGGTAAAGGGTGTTTTGACTGGCATTGTAAATTTAAAGATGACAAGACTGTACATAAATTAACACATAAGAAATTCTTTTTTCAATGTGGTATAAAGATTCTTGCAACTTATAATTCTGACCTAGAAAAATTTTGGAAGAAAATACTAATTATCTCAGAGTGAAAGTAAATGTGAACAAGTATGAACTCAGAAATATGCTAAGGAATACAGAATATTACATGAATATGAAGGCAAGTAACATTTTCATCATTTAATAATTTTGCATGGAAATTCGCTATATAACTGCATAATGAAAATTATAGTTTATCCATAAAGTGAAATATTATTTAGAAATTAAGATACATGAACCACATTTATAGATCTCAGCACAGTGAGACTAAAAGGGAAAAAAATCAGAATATCAAAAATATGTGCTTTATAAATATATTTATATGAAATTTTAGAAAGATGCAAATTAATCTGTGGTAACAAAGCTATCAGTGTTTGAGATAAGCTAGGCAGAAAAATGTGCTGGGGAAGAAATACAAAGATCAGCAGGAAAATCTGGGGAGTCATTTAGTAGTCATTATGATTACTTCATGGGTGTACGTAATGTCAAAAAACATACAAATGAACATTTTTATGTCAATTATATTTCAATGACACTATTAAAATTAAAACAAAATGTCAGTGAAAAAATCAATAGGTATGAGATCATAAATAAGATCACCTAATCAGAAAGAGTATGTGGTAGGAGGTTTAAAAAAGTTATCTACAATTCATTCTTAATAATTCAATATGTTCAGGGTAGAGGCAGTCATGGGGGAGAAGGAAGGAAGAAGAGCATTGAGTGTTTTAGGCATAATAACAGGTAAGCTAATAGCTAGATGCCAGAAATGACAGAATGGTCACTGAGCACTTCAACTATTTTTGCATTTCTGGAATGCAGGTTATGTCAAGAGATTGGATCATATTTGAAAAGTATTTATTATTTCTTTATATTCCACATATGAGTAAAACCATCCTGTACTCTTTTTTACTGACATTTCATTTAACATTATCTCCTCTAGTTCTAACTAAATTGTCTTTATTAAAAATAATTCCATAGAATTCCAGTCATCTGTTGATAAATATTTAGGTTGTTTCTGTGTCTTAGCTATTGTGCTCTATTAACATAAGGGTGCATATATTTTTCATTATTAAGGTTTTTCTGTTCTCTGGGTATATGCCCAGGAGTGGGATTGCTAGATCAAATGTTATATTCATCTTTTTTTTTAAGAAATCTCCATAAACAACTAAACAGAAAAGTCCCAACAAAATTCACAGGATAAAAGAGTGTGGTTATGGGTCAGTGGGGTGTGGTGGGGGGAGGGCAGCAAATAAGGTTATGGCACAGGGCACTATACTCTGGTGGTGGATTGGTGTGAAATAATCACAGAGATGTAATTTGAATATCCTGAAATTAAAATATCAATGTAAACAGAATAAATAATAACATTATTTTTATAAAAGAAAGCCTGTATTTATAATGCTTGAACATTTTATCTTTAAAGCTCATCTCTAAAATTCTAAGAATCAAACGGACCCAAACACCTTTGTGTCCTGACTCTGTGCTCTGCAGTCAACCATCAAAGCACCTGTAACATACACGATAATTACATTGTTACAATTCTATTTACCCTGGTGATTTGAACTTACCAACAAAGGAAATAGTATTATATTTTGCTTTCTTTTTACTTTGAGTAGGAGGTGCCCCAGAATAGATGAATATATATGATTTAGATGGCTGACTCAAAGGGTAGAAATCAAATATTGGTCATATATATCTTTTTATTTTTCCATACCAATGCTGTAAATAAATTTATAATGCAATCTGACTCAAAGAATTAGCACATAAATTAAAGATGTACTATCAGAACTTGCATTTTTAGTAGAGATTCCCTTCAGAGAAGTTAGCTCAAGATTCAGTCCAGTAAGAAAGACAACATGACAAAGTGAGCGAATCAATTTATTTAGTTGTAACTTCTTCATGAGAGTCTTATCAATCTTCATACGATGACTTTCCAAGATATATAATTTAGTTACTTTTAAATCCTCACATTATTTCAGAAACATTGACTTGTACATAGCATTTTTCATTCAAAAACTATCATGACAGTTTGTGAGAGCACAGAATAATTTTCCGTGTATCTTTCAGGAATCAAAGAGCTGCGCTTTAATTTTATTCAGAGATCTAGAGAATATTAGATGCTCTATCCATCTTTCATAAATCATATATCTGAAAGAAAAATATAGCTGCATAATATTAATGTAACACTTTATTCCAGTTATTAAGATATTTCTTAAATGCTTTTAACATTTTGAAGTATTTAATTTGGTTCATATTTTCCAATATAATCTATATCCATAGTTAATATACAAATCATAAAAAAAGCATTTTGACATTTTGATTTCCCACATTTGCTGAATTTTCAGAAAATATATCAGTTGAGGCCACCTGAGTTTAATTTTGTAGAATTCTAAGATTTTAGTTGGAAATGATGTTAGATGTCATGGTAATCTGCTTGTGTCTGCAAATAAATGACACTATCTCAAGAGACTTCTAGTTTCCAGAGGTAAGCTAAAACTGACTTTCGCTCAATGAGAAATATATATATTTCCTTCATGAGACTGTTCTGATGTCTGCAAAAAGACCATAACGTATTGAATTATTTTGAATAAATTGATAGGTTATACTAAAGCTACATTGAGCCTGTTCAGACATTTTCGATCATCAGTCTACTATAACCAATGTTTTATACCTGTTACTCAGAACCTTTTTGGATGGAGCATTTTGAGAATGCGGACTCGAATCTCTTTGGTTTTGACACTGTACACAATTGGATTGAGCATTGGCGGCACAAGAAAGTGCAGATAGGAAAGAAGCATGTATACCTGAGCTGGGAGTTTTTTTTTACTAAAGCGATGAATCATAGAAAGGCTGACTAGTGGGGTATAAAATAATAGCACAGCACAGATGTGGGAAATGCAGGTGTTAAAAGCTTTGAGCCGCTCTGCATTGAGAGCAATACTCAATACTGTCTTTAAAATTAGAACGTAGGAGAGGAGAATGAGTACAACATCCATACCCAAAGTAGAGAGCATAACAAAGAGTCCAAAGCCACTGTTCACATGGGTACTGGACTTGGCCAGTCTTAGAACATCAGGGTGAACACAGTAAGAATGAGACAGAGCATTTATAGACTGGAATTGAAGTCTTCCAAGGAACACAGGCAGGGGCAGATGGAGGGAAACACTGCGGGTCACAATGGCCAGCCCAATAGCCCCAATGCGCTTGTTTGTGAGAATGGTGGCATAGCGTAAGGGCTCTCGTATAGCCACACAGCGGTCAAAAGCCATGGCCAACAACACAGCTGATTCAATGACTGAAAAAGTGTGGATGAAGAAGAGTTGCATAAAACAACTTGCAGCTCCCACTTTTCTCTGACCCAGGAGAAAGACAGCTGCCATTGAAGGAAGAGTAGAAACTGAGAGGCCCAGGTCAGCCATTGAGAGCATGCAGAGGAAGAGGTACATGGGTGTGTGGAGGCTGGGCACAGACCTGACAATGTGCATTATGATGATATTGCCCAGAAAAGACAGAAAATAGACAGAGCAGACAGGGATAGCTGACCAACCCTGAGCAAACTCCAGTCCTGGGAAATCCATCAGTATAAAGATGCTGCTGACATTATTGTTAGGAACCGCCATAATGCTGGGAAATAATGTTGTCTCTATATTGAAAAAAAATTTAAAGAAAACAAAAAAGCTATTATTTCACATCACTTTCCTGTTATCTCATCCCACAAGGTGCCCATGACCACAGAGTGCAGAATAATATTGTGCTTCTCTTCTCATAGTGCTGAATTTCATTCCTTTAGAAGTTCTACTAGGATACAATACTGACTCTTTGTTTTTTGTTGTTGACTTGCCCTAGGTTTCAGAATCATTTTTGGGCCTTCAGATAAAGACAATTCCTTCTTCATTTGAAGATGTTTCAGTGTTTGTAAATGCAAAGGGAAACTGTGTTTAGAGTACAACATCCATGTTCATTAGATTAGTTGTATACCTTAATACAGGGATTTAAGGAAGTATAGATAAAGATGATTGTACTTAATGAATACTTGGGATTTAGAAAACAAAATATAGAAATAGCAATACTGACTCAACTACAGATGTATCAGATAGAGCTTTATCTCTGAAAGGGATTCAAGATATTAAAAGTATTGTCTGTGGCCAGAAGACACCAGGAGTGGTTTTGACTGGATGTATATGTTTATTGAATTTAAAACCCTTGATAATATTTGTTAAAGTTCAACGATGTTTTATAGCTGGTGATACAAGTGAGAGAAATAAGTTGTAAGCAAGATACTATTTGCAATAAGAAATGCAATGTATTCTTGATGACATTGTACAGTTACTAAGCTACTACTATATACTCAGTTGAGGTAATATAATTTTAACAGTATAGTCTTATAATTATGAAGTCTAAGTAACCCACTGTTTGAAATAGCTCATGAGGTAATTGACCATAGATCATGTAAAGACCTCAGTTGTGAATCTGTCTTGCTCTCCAACACACAACTTTTTAAAGAGTGATCCTGGGTAACTTGAAGGACAATTTTGAAACAAAAGAATGAAGTATGAAATGAGAGTACATAGAATTCAAGTGAAACTTTGTTCACATATATTAAGTTGGCATTGAATATGACACCTGTTGTCAACATATTAGTAGAATTCTAACAAAGGAGAGCTCAATATCTTCTTGGACATTTATTTATGTGGCAGCTCTGACCAGTAGCACAATCTTCATTGTATTCAAATTATTTTCATTAAATAAATTTAATGTCTCCTTGTAGAGTGATGAAGAATACCAACAATTCCTATTTCACATGTTAGCCATTGGTATAGTGAAAACCCGCAAAAGAAGTTTTGTGAAGGGGACCAATGTTGTCAGCATCCACATAAGTCTAGCAAGTGAACAGTAAGCAAATATTGGCAATAATTAAAGGATAAGTTGCGGAGAAGAATAACAACAACCTGCAGAACAACTTAAAGTAGAGACAGGTCTATCATATTTGAGAAAAAATTTATAATAGGAAAAGGAAACTGAGTTTTCTCTCGCTGTGGGTGAGTCATATTTATGGCTCTAAAAAAAATTCTCACTAAATTTTGCTTACAGAAGGAAAAGGAATCAAAGAGCAGTCTTTGCATCCAACAGATGTTTTTGATGAGTTTTGTTCATCAGCTGTTATTGCCAAGAAAGTAAAGGAATCCCTCTCCCAAATGTAAAAGTTGAAATTCTCATAAATGTAAAGAATATATCATCTATTACAAAAAAGATAAAGCATCTGATTTCACCACCAATATTCTCAGGAGGATATTCAATAAACTGATATGAATAAATTAGAAAACTCATTTTTGAACATGAAAAGGAAAAGATAAAAGAAAATTTTATTTAAGTTAACATGTGACAAACTTGTGAACAATTCATAAATCAGAAGAGTTGTGGGGGATACTTGAAATTTTTTGTGTTCATTTGTAATCTGAAGTGGTCTACAAAGAGAAGTTGCTATTCTCAACCTCTTAAGCTTAAATAGAGGGAATATATCCAATTTGCTTCTGATTCTGCCTAGAGACAGGTATTTATCTGATAAATCATGATGTGAAAAATCTGATATGATCAATAATATCAGAAATGAAAGCTTCCATCTTCTAAGAATACTTGATCTCCACAAAATATGGTGCTGGTGGTAGCGAATCAAGAAAACTAGGGATTGGAATTACCTGGGTCAGGAAAGGAAGGAAAGGAAAACAGTAGCTGACACTACATTTTATGAATATGAACTAATTATTTCAATATCACCAAATGCTATTATATATGACCCACCACTGGATTTTGCAATGAAGTAATGGTATATAAGAAACAAAACTCTAGTAAAGCATAATTATTCAAAGAGCAACATTTCATCTGAGTTAGCTGTACAATTAGCATGAGGAGAGAGACAGAGAGAGAGAGAAAAAAAAAAGAGAGGTAACCCACTCATGGTGTTTAATCTTTAAGGACTCAGTAATGACAATTAAGCAGAGATATTTCCTTGCTCATTTCTCCTGATTCTGTCTCTCCACTGCTGAGTATGAGAAGACTGGAAATGATTCTTACCACAAGAATCTTTGATATGATATTTTTATTAGTTGCAAAAATGTTGTCTTTTAATTTGAACTTTCCCATAAAATATCATAGAAACAAAGTTTCAATATTTTTCAGGGACATCTTTGTCCAACTCCTGCTAAAATATTCAGCAATATCCTTACAAAGAATATAAACCCCATGTCTCAGAACACTATCATTCTATTGTGATAGTTAAATGATTAAGGAAATCTACTTTACTGCATTGCCTTTTATGTAAGTTAAATAAGTGATCTAAACTGTCCCTTAATAGTTAAACATTTAAACATAATCTTTTTTGAAAAATTCCAACCTGCATGAAAAAAGTGAACCTGACGGATGAAGTGAGCTACCTGGATTCACTCCCATATTCTTAAAGGATTTTTATATGTTAAACATTTTTTAAGTACAGTTATAAAATTTTGGTATTTGCCTCAACAGAAGAGACAGTCATACTATACATAGTCTGTATTGACTCACAAATAGATGCTACAATAGCAGGAGTTGACATAGAGTGGAAGGCATGACCCCCCCGCCCACCGAACAAAAGTCTGAGTGTGCACGGCAGGACAATGTATATTTCTCTCCATAGTTTCTTCTCTAAGTGTCTAAGCATTATAAATAGAGCCATTAAGACACTTTGTTCAGTAATGTCTATCATTTTTAGAATATTCTAAGCTTGATTCCCCAAAATTCTTTCTCTTCATTCTCAAAGCATTATTCATTAATATTTGATGCTGTTGGTATTACAATGTTGTTGAGAATTAGATATAGTATTTCAATCCTTCCTTCCTTCCCTCCTTCTTTGCTTCCTTCCTTCCTTCTTTCCTTCCTTCCTTCCTGCCTTCTTTTGTTTAGGCCTTCATTCCATTTATTTCTTATGTTTATTCTTATCCGTTGTCTAATTTGTGCTTTTCATAATTGTAGTCTGACTTGTGATTGATCTTAAACTCTAAGGGCAAGAATTTAGTGATGCTGAGTGACAAAAGAGTGACCATGGGATTATATCCCAAAGCTATAGCTATCATATAACAAGATTAAAAGTATTTAGACCTTCAACAAATGTCCTTCCTGCCTCAGTATCTCACAGAGAGTTTGGAACCATATCTAGGAGAGCCCATGACTTCTCTTTACTTACCTCCTAAGTACATATACTTGATTTACCTAAACCAGACTGATATATTTCTATCACTTACCAGATCACAGGGCATGAACACAAGATCTGTGGATTGTGGTGTAGCTGGGGCCTCATGAGGCTCCCTGCCTTGAGCATGATGCCAAATAAGCAGATTTATAAAGCAATGCTTCAGTTTTCCCTGGAGGCTTCTTTCATCCATATACCTCATGTCTGAGTGGTATAGTCTCTCAGAGAAGAATCAATTGTGCATATGTAAGACAGAGGTTTTTGTTGTTAGTTTTTGTCACACATTACCAGTTCTCTAGGTGAACATGGTGTAAGCTTAGAGCACACAGTCAGTTTTGCTTCAGGCTTTCTTTCTTCTGCTTCCAGGCTAATATATATATTTTAGCTCCTTAGGCGTCACATAAGCCATAGTTATTCAGACCCTAGGATTTCGTTGCATCATTTTATTTTGTCCAGAGTGTATAATCTTTTATATCCTAAACCCCTTTTCCTTCAAATAAGACATTTTTAAAACAAATTATAAATACCTTGAGGGTTGAAAGTAGAATATATATACATATATATGTATATATATATACATATATATATACGTATATATATAGCACTATTAGAACATTAAGAGAATTTCTCCAAGATGAATAATTTGTACTAACTGGCTGTTGTTACAATAATAAACAGTTAATGCTCCTTTCATGTTGTCTCGTATCCTGCCTCCTGAAGGTGAGTTATCCAAATTTACTAAGGAATGGTCATAAAGTATAGAAAAGGAATAAAATAAGGCATAGAAAAATAACTCATCAGGAGCATATGAAAAACGTTGGGTTCTGTTTTGAAGCTGAGGAGAGATATAAAATAGATAAAGGATAAAAAATGTGGTTGTAATAGTATGGAGTGGAACAGAAAATGCATGGAAAATTGAGATATGTGTCAAATTGGATATGAGAAAAAACATCTCAGGATTATCCATTCACTAGCCAGAGAGGCACTAGAACCACTAACATAACTCAACATAAATTTATACTCATGAATAAGATTGATTATAATAAGGGACACAATGTGAGAATATTAGGTCAAAGATGCACATACATAGGTGAGGATTAGAGAGGTTACAAAGTGCCTTCCAAGTATTTCCTCTTTCTCCCAGGGTTGATCTAGCTGTAAACCTCAGAGACACATGAGAGATGTTTCTATACAGGGAAGCTTGCTTGAATTTTAGAGGACAAAGTTGCTGTTTTTTTCATATACGATTTTATTTTTTTAACTGTAGTGAAAGAATGTTGCATCATAACATTATATAGATTTAAGATGTGTCCTCATAAATGGGCACCTACATACTGGAGTAAGAATTCTTAAAAAAAGCTGAATGCATAGGATATATGTAACACGACTAGTATTTGTAGACCCCAAGCCAGGTAACAGGAATACATTAAAAATCCTCTATCTTACACATGCCATGTACCTGGTTAATCTTGACCAACTACTTTGGACATGGATAATAATATCATAACTGAGCAAGTGTGTGAACATTCCAGAAGATTAGTTCTCAATGCTTGATCAAAGGTAATTAATGGAAATGACTACAGATCTGCTGCATTAACTCTTTGCTTATAGGTAGCTAATGTGACTTTCAGGGGTACAACATTGACCCACTTGTACATGTATTAATAAAGTTTTTATTCAATGATTGTGATATAAGACTAGCTAAAATATGAACTGAAAATACTTCTAAACTAGATGATAGAAAATAAAGTGATGAGAATTATCAATTCAAAACTAGATGAACACTATTGTGAGTCTCTAAAAAAGGATAACATTTGCAGAAGATAATATAACAAGAAGACTTGTAATAAATTGCCAGAGATATAGTATATGGTTACATAGAAAGGATATTCTTTTCATAAAGTATAGAATCAGAAATGAACATTTTGAGCTAGTAAATTTTCAAACCAAAACAGTAGTAGTTGTGAACAGACTAACTTGCGAGTAAAAAGAAGTAAGAAAAGACTTCAATTTTAAATGTAATTTTCAGTTCTATTTGCAGTTATTTGAGAATGAGAGCAGGGAAGTCAGCTAGAAGTATGGTTAAATAATTTAATGATTAATGTCAAATTTGAGGCAGGAATAGTAGAAATGTCTAAGTGGAGATTGATAGAAATAGATAAGAAAATAAAATCTCCAATTTTTGTAATTATGGAGAGTTCTGAGTGACAGTGGTAAGGATTTGTTCAAACATGACTTAAGAAGCAGTTGCATGTTCATAATTCATTATCTTTTTATTTAAGTGATATTAACATAGACATTTTGCAAAAATTCATTACATTGCACATCTATTTTCTTGTAGTTTTCTGTACTTTCGTCACACTGTATCACAGCAGATTTAAAAAGGATTTCACAAGAGACAATTAAGACAACACATTATTTTTAGAGCAGCTTAATTATGAACCAAAGGGGAAAATAGATAAAGTATAAGTTATATGTTTACTAAGATTTAATTTATGAAGAAAAAATATTAATTATGTTTTAACACTTGCAAAGTTGGCATTGGAAAAAGAGTCAGATGGAGACAGTTATTTCTAGTTTAGGAAGTAGATTGATCATCTGATGCAGAACTTCCTCAAATAGAGACCCACTGGAAAGATCCTGAGCATTCTTGGCTGTGGGTAGCCTCTGGGGGGTCCTGGAACTAATCCCTCTGGGAAACCAAATGATATGGTATAATAAATTCATGTTTGGCAAGTGAGGTGTATTATTTTCCTTTCTCCTGTGGTAGTAAATTAACACAAACCTGGTGTTTAAAAACAACACAATATTATTATCATATAGTTCTGACAATTGAACATCAAATATGAGTCATATCAGACAAAAATTAAGATTTCAAGAGGACTAGTTCTTCTTAGAGATAATGAAGGATCTGATGTCTTCTTTTCCCGTTCCTGGGTGTATCTGCATTTCTTAGCACGGGATTTCTCATTCTCCTATTCAAAACTCTGAACACAGATAATCTCCTCTTCGATAAGCCTCCTACAAGGATTCTATGACCACATCAACCCCACACAGAAAACTTAGGATAATATTCTCATCTCCCTATCTTTATCTTAATCATATCTGCAAAGTAAATCCACAAATTAATTTACCGGTTAAAATGTAGACATATGTGCAACAGGAGGAAATAAAGATATAAGAAAACTACCATTATAAAATTTTATCTAACTATAAACTATCTGATTATAAAAGAAAATGGAATAGCAATGACCATCATTAACTTGAAAATGTGAGGGTTTGAAGGAGGGGAATTAGAGAGTTAAAGACTGAAGTACAGAAGCTATGAAATCAGGAATGAACAAGCTTAGAAGACTGAAAATTATGCTATAGATAGACAAAGGGGATTTTAACATTATACTTTTTACAAATGATGATAATTTTGGATCAGGCAATAGAAATATGAATACATGAAATTAAGAAGAGGTTATTTGCTTTGTAAATGTCATGCTTTTATAATTATTTTATTAGAAATATTATTCATTTTTTTGTTTCCCATCTATATACCCTACTCAAAAACAATATTGTCAAGAAAATAGGCCACTGAAAACAAGAGCATTGTTTAATACACAGTGTATCTCCAGGTCCTATTAAAGTTGCACATAACATAGTTATTCACTGAATAATATCACCTATCAAGAGTAACACATACAGATGATAATAATTGATTCATTCACTCAGACCAAGATGAACTAAAAGGCAATCGTCTTTGACTGAAATTCACAAGCCACCAGGCCGTGAAATAATGAAGCTAAATCATTATTTCAAATGTTTAATTTATTGAAAAAGTCATATATTCAACATAGATTAATTGAAATGACAAAATATAAATTGCTTTAAAGGTCATCCAACATAATATGCCATATAATTTGGAAGAATCAGTGGTCAAAAAGAGTCTTTGAGGAGATGGAATATCAACATGCTGTTTTATGAGGCATCCCTTCTCTGCTAACAGTATTCATTCATATTATAATGTAACCTGAGATTCTCCTGATGTGTATTTGAATAGATTCAGAATTTTATGCCATATTTTTTCGGTTTTTACCACATACACAATGGGGTTCATCAAAGGAGGGATGAGAAAATGCATGTTGGCCATGGTCACATAGATGTGTGAGGGAAGTTTTAGACCTAGGTGGTACAGATACACAGGCAGATCACAGGTACATCATAGGTGTGAAGAAGAGGATCACAGCAGAGATGTGGGAAACATAGGTGTTAAGAGCCTTGAGGCGACCACCTTGGGTTGCTACACTCAAAACCGTTTTTAGTATCAGAGCAAATGAGAAGAAAATCAAGTCCCACATTAGACAGTATTGCTAACAGTCCAAATATGCTATTGATCCTAGTGTTGAAGCAAGAGAGCTTTAAAATGTCAGGATGCAGGCAGTAGGAATAGGAAAGCACATTGAAGTGACAAAAATGCAGCCTCATCAAAAGGAAGAGAAGGGGCAACTGTACAGTCAAGGTTCGCAGAACAATAGCCAAACCGATCCTTAGCAATGACACTGTTGGTTAGGATGGAAGAATAGTGCAGTGGATGAGAAATGGCCACATAGCGGTCAAAGGCCATGGCCAGTATGATACCTGACTCACAATCTTGGAAGGAATGAATAAAAAACATTTGGGTGAAGCAAGCAGGGATGGTGATCTCTTGAGGATTCAGCTAGAAGATCCTCAGCATTGTGGAGAAGGTGAAAAGAGACAGACCCAGATCAGAGGCAGCTAGCATGGCCAGAAAGAGATACATAGGCACATGGAGGGTTGGTTCCTTCCAGATAACTGTCATGACGGTCACATTGCCCACCACAGTAATAAGGAACATGGCACTGAAGGGTATGGAGATCCAGATGTGCACAGCCTCCAGCCCAGGTATGCCGGTCACGAGAAAGGTGGTGATGGTGGAGTTTGTGCTATTGGCATGAAGCATGATACCGGGTTGCATGTCTTTTCTAGAGTAAAATGCATTGTACCACAAACAGGCATCAAAATTTGACTCTGTTTTTTATATTCTAGTGTATACACCTTGAAATAATGATTAGTAACTTTTGGGAAGCATATTGAAATTGACCCCAACTCCTCAATGTAATATGCACCTATGAGGCTAAATTAGTAAATACCTTCTGTTTTAAATCAGAATCTCCAGATGTATTAATTAATTGAGAAGGGAAAAAAATCTACTCTCTGCTTTTGTGAGTTCGATGGTTTTATATTTCTCTGATAAGTTATATATCAAATAGCTTTTTCCCAATTGTATTAGGTTTATTTCACCTACCATAATGTCCTCCAGGTTATTCCATGTTATTGTAAATGACAAGAGTTTCTTATTTCTTTTGTTTTTTATCCCCCACCCCAGTCCTTGGTCTCAAACCTGAGTTCATAGGCTTTACATGGCCTGCACCTAACCTCCTTAGCCGTCTCAGTCACAGGAGTGCACCCAAGACATTCTGTTTTTAAAAACTGACTAATAATCATTGCATGTATATATACGTTTTCTTTATGCAGTCATCCTTTTATGGACGTTTAGTTTGTAATTTACATGCTATTATATCAGCATAGTTATATTTAAATAAAATATTAAATAAATAATTTTAAGTAAAATACTGAAATTAGTTACAGTGTATCTTTCTTGCCTTATAATTAAAATAATTTATATGCCTGCACTTTCTGTTTTTAACTAATGATGATATATGTTACACAAGTAATTAATATTATGTTTGATCTGCTATTTTCCTGAACATAGATGAATGTAGAAATTGAAAATACTTATTAGAGCTGTATATGCATTTGTTATGACACGTCTATTTCTTTTTTAATAATAAAATTGCAGTTTCTACTGTGGGTGCTCATTTTGTACCAAATCATGTTTATTTACATTTTATGATGAAACAACACAGATAATACACCCTATGCATCTATACGCAGTCATCTTCACAAACAATGAAACTTTGCATATTCTAATCATCCCGATTTCTCACCTATCCTCACCGATTAATGTCATTCCTGATATTTTTGTCAACTTTTATATATATATATATATATACATACTTCAAAATTTCATTTTGTGCATAAGTATGTATAGACTCTACTTTGATAGCCTCAATATTTCCAGTTGATCCTATTAAAATTTTTTGAGTAAATTTTTTGATAATATTTATAAGGGAAAACTAACAGAGAAAACAAAGTAAATGATTTTCCCTCAAAGTCTGTACCTTCCTATTAAAGATAAGAAGAACTAGTATCCTCCTACTTACTGCTCTGATTTTCACTTGGAATGTCATTTAATTTGTCAAAACAGTACTTTGGATCATTTTGGATGAGTCTTTTAGAAGTTATTAAAAAGATTAATTAATATCTGGCATGTTACTAAAAACAAGAAGAAAAATGAAGGTAAATTATTTATTAGTCTTAATTTATACAGTTTTTTTACTCTAGATTTATGCAGGGAAAAGTAAGGATAGAAGAAAATTTTCAAAGCTTTCATTTCATAAAAGTACATTCTTTCTACTCAGATAATTGTATCACTAGATGAGTATCTCTTGCCAATTTATTTCCAAAGATTTTCTTTCCTATTTTGAGATTTCTGCTGTTCATAACACATATTTACAGATTCAAGAGTTGGTCACGTTCAGGGACGAGGCTGAACCACATGTTAATGTTAGAAAAAGCATGGATAGCTCTTTACTTCTCTGAAGACTATAAGACCACTTCCTCTATGTGGTTCAGTATCATTGTCTAAACTGCTCAGATTCTTGAAGAGAATGACTTGGTGATAGTTTCACAGAGAGAAACAGCTTCCAGATCCTTGTATTATAGGCTAGATTTTCTCTTTACTAATTTATTCAAATTCTGAACTTCATTACATATCAATCTTAACTCAGGTAAACCTTGTGTTCTTCTCTCACCTGTCATCTAAAGGCAGCAAAATTTCTAAATTTCTATAGTGGAAGCTTCCTCTTCCATGTCCATGACCAAAAAATGACTTTGACCTGAAATGAGTTGACTTTTTATTCAAGCAACTCTCCTCCGAAACTAGGAGTCTACTGAGACTCTATTGCTTCTTGATCTAAAAGTTTTTAACACTTTTAACTTCCAAGATTGTTCTAAGAACGATCCAAGTTATGGGTAATTTTTTTAACATCAGATGAGTTTAACAGCAAACCATTTAAGAGAGTTTCACATAATATATATCAATGCAATGTCGTGGTATGAAGTCAATTTTGTTCGGTCAATTTTTAAAAAATGTTTATAACCCTCCTACTGGCTTTCTATTATCTCAGACTATCCATAGACTGACTCTGATCTGTAACCAGATGAAGATTAGCTAAGCAACAATCAATGTATGAAAGGGAAATACTTTTATAAAGAATCTCTTGGGATCTTAAACATATATAATGTTATAACATGATTCCCTTCATTAAAATTAATTTAAATCTTCAGTTGATCCTGATTTTAATTAATTATCATTATTATTGATTTTTTATATCTTTTGGTCAGCTTGCAGTATGTTTGCTCTTATTTTTTGGGAGATATGTAAATATTTGTTCTTTAATTTTATTGTCTTTTTCACAAAGCAATAGCATATATATGGTAGTGATTCATTGCTTCCTCTACCCAGACCCTGAAACAACTATTTTATTTCTCTACTTCTATGAATTTAATTATGTTAGATACCTTCTGTAAGTAGAATAATGCAATATTCGTCCTCTGTGATGTAATTATTTCAAGTTTTCCAAGTTATTCCATGTTATTGCAAATGGAATGATTTCCCTCTTTCTAAAGAATAATCTGTTTTACATATATATATTTCTATCCATCTATGAATAAAAATTTTAGTTGATTCAATATCTTGACAGCTGTAAATAAATGTCCAAACACCATGACAACACATTCATCTCTTCTACTCTAGATACATAGACTCCAAAATAATATACCACATCATGTGTTGTTTTTTTTTGAAATTTTTTTTTAGTTGAGGTAACTTTGATTTAAAAACAAAAAATGAGTTTTAGATGTGCTGGTTTACTCTTGATAGCGTATTATAACATCCCATGCCCAAATATATGATATATGATAACACACAACACACACCACTAAATTTCTAACAGATCTTCACCATTTTCTGTTTTACCCTGACAACCCTTTGATCCTAGCCTTCAACTCCCATTCACTCTAATAACTTCAATTCTATTATCAGTGTCCCATGGTTAGTTTTGATTTATTTTGTCTGCATTTTTTATGATATCTCAAACATGAGCGAGATCATATTTCTCCTTCTTACTAATTTCACTTAGCATATTACCCTCTATTTCCTACCATGTTGTCTCAAATGTCAAGATTTCATTTTTTACAACCCAGTATTATTCCATTTTGTACATACACCACATCTTTACCTTGTCATTTGTTGATGGGCAGTTAACATTTTTTCCATTTCTTGGCTACTATAAAGGTTTTGACAAACATGGGGGTGTCTCTATGAATTAGTATTGTTTTGCTTTGTTTTGTTTTGGTGTGTTTTTCTGTTAAATACCAAGAAGTAGAATAACTAGATCATATGGAATTCCCATTTGCATTTTTGAAGGAATCTCCATACTGTTGTGAGTTTTCAGTACTCTCCCATCTACCTTCTTTTGTCCCTCTGAAGCAGAATGGCATCAGCAGCATAAGGAAGGACAATTGTTCTACTAAATGTTTCCCAGGTTGATGCTAGAACACTCCTTGATAGGGCTGAAAAACATCCTAACTTGTTTTCCAAATTCCCTAAAGAGCCTATGCCAAATACAGTAAATTTTAAAATCTTTTTGTTATAGAAGGAAAACATATATTTGGGAGGACAAAAATTTAATATGTAGGGCATTTTTTCCAAGTTTGCTATTCATAAACACTAATATAAAAAATTAAAAATAGTTGATTGTGCACTTTTGTTTCTTTTTAATATAATATTTTAAATAAAATATTTAAAAAATAAATTTTTAAATACTTATATTCAGTATGTTTTGAAGAGAATCTCAATCTTGTTAACATGATACAGTAACAAAAATGTATTTTGATTTGCATTTCAGAAATTTAAAAATATGTTGAATCTCCAAAAATAATTATGTAATTGGTGTAAAGACAGACACATAAATAAATACAAAATAATGAAGAGCCTAGGAATAAACTCACACATATAATACGGTCAAATAATCTTTGACATGGGTGCTAGGAATACACAATTGGGAAAAAGAAGTCTTATCAGCATATTGTGTTGAGAAAATGCAGTACTAGCAGAAAAGGACTAACATTGGACCCTTATTTTAAGCAATATGCAAAATTGATAAATTAGATTATGGTATCATTTCACTGCTAAGTATCCTAATTTGGTTATAATATCATTGCTATGCAATAGAGTATCTTTTTCTTTGATAAATACACATAGAAATATTTAGGGATAAAGGAACACCATTACTTCAATAAAGTAATAACCATTTCAGAACAAAATCTGTATATTTAACTATCTAGAATCACCTATACAGCATATAATAAAGAGAAGTAAGCCAAAACACAAGCATCTTTGAATCTGGATAAATATATATATATATATTTTTTTTTTTTTTAATCTCTATCAACTTAGCTTTTTATTAAGTTTTTCCACCCTGGCCTCAGGTTTTAAACCCAGGTCTTTGACCTGGATGTGGTTCGCACACCAGTTTCTCAGTCATCTAACTCACAAAGGTGCACCAATACAAGACATAATTATTCATTCATTTTCTCATCCCCAAAATGCCATTTGCTTCTGATGTCCTACACTGACTGTAGTCATATCCAGCTGCCGAGTCCTAGTGTTAGTCTCACATAATTCTTAAATATGATTCATTTTCTCTGAGAGATACCATATTGCCATTTTCAATCTTCATGATATAGTATTGAAGTAGAATATACATTTCCTTTATACACATTTTGTCTTTTTAACTGTTTCTGTGTTTTATCTATGTCTTCTTTCAGATATTTAGAAAGCTAGGATTATAAATTTAAAACCTAGACTGTCATCTCCATATACTATGAATTATCTGTTCAGGATGGTAGAAATGTCTGTTTCTTCAGAAAAAAGCAGTATTTAATGCGGTGTAGAAGACTCCTTCAATAGCAAATGAAAAGTATGTACTTTTTAGTCTGTTTTCAGCTATAAATTGGAGTATGTATATCCTTTAGTTAAGAAACTTGGGCCATTTCCCTTGTTTGTTTTCTATACCCCTCCTACATGCTTTAATACTATCTCAATACTCAGCATTTTTTCTTATGTGATTGCTTCCTCCATACATATCAAAAGTCAAATTTAGTAAATCTATATGCTCATGACCTAGATATGTATGACATATTTTGATGACGTTTAGTAAGCACAGAAGACATTTCAGAATCTCTAATAATAATAGAACAATACTCTTATTTTAAATATAATAAGCATCACAAAGCAGGGGCTGCTATCATTCCTTCCCTATAAATTAAAACTACTATAAGATGGAAAAACTCAAATACAGTTTCTCTGACCATCATCCAGGACTACGAGAGGTGCACGTGTCTGTCTGTTAGAAGGCAGGTAAATTGGAGCAAATGGAGGTGACACTGCCGGTACAATGGAAACAGTGAGGCTGCTGACCTAGCGGCGGACCAGTTAGGGGAGGCCAGAGGCAAGATGACTACCAGTGTCCTTGGCCCCAGTGAATCTCCCACCAGGAAAAGAAAGGCTCATCATGTGGTCTGAGCCCCAGAGAAGAAGACCAAAGCAATAATATGCTGAACTACCATTCCTCCTCTGGTCAAAATCTGTGCTCTAAGAGAAATCAGTATCTTGCACACAGACTTGTAGGCCCAAGATGGGAAGTGACTGCAAAGTCAGCAGCAAGGACAAGACCTTACCAAGGTTCACAGGGAGAAAGGACAGTTAAGTGACTGTGTATCCAGTGCAATGCCCCATGCCCACCAACCACAATCCCTGCAGGCCTAAGGCCAGGAAACTCAGAGCCCCTGCTCCCTCCAGACCTCCCCAGTGCTCCTTCTTCTGACCTTTACCTCCATATAGAAAAGAAAACCTTAAAATAAAGCCACGGTGCCACTTAATGGAATCAAATATTCTAACTTAGGATTCACAACTAAAATGTGCAAAGAAGTGCACCAACATGTAAGTTTAAAAATCATTGACAGAGTCACGAAAAAGAACACTGAATTCCCTAAATTTGTATTGTTATACATAGAGAATCCTAAAACTACAAGAATCAACAAACTACAAGAAAACACAAGAAGGCATCAAAGAACTCAGGAAGGAAACTAAGGAGAAAAACCTGTACTTCACCAAAGAGATTGAGTCCATTAAAGAAAAAAAAACAAAGAGTAAGAAATTCTGAATATAAACAATTGAATAATTGAAATAAAGACTGCTATAGAAAGCATACAAGATATGATAGACCCTATGGAGGGAAAAAGCAGTGATATTCAAATCATAAATCTAGGCATGATTTAAGTGAAAGAGTAGTGAAAATGAGATCTTCTATTTCTTTTTTTTTTTTTTTTGGACAGTATCTTACAGTTTAGAGTACAGGTCTTTCACTTCTTTAGTTAATTGCATTCTAAAACATTTCAATATTTTTTATTCTATTGTAAATAAAATTGTTCCCTGAATTTTCTTTCTGCTACTTCATTATTTGCATATAAAAATGCAAAGTTTTTTTTAACATTAATTTCAGAGTCTGCAGATTTATAGTATTTATCACTATGGTTTCTAGAATTTTTACAAGGAATATTTGTGTTTCTCTCTACATATAATTCATCATCTGCAAAGAGTAAAAATTTCACTTCTTCTTATCCAATTTACATCTGTTTTATGTCCCTTTCTAATTTAATTTTCATTGATCAGAACTTCCTACACTATATTAGATATTAGTGCAGAGACTGAACATCCTTGCCTTTCTTCGGATCTTAGAGGAACTTCAGATTTGCTACATTGAGTATGATATTGCCTGTGGGTTTTCTAAACGAATCTTTACTATGTAGATATGTTCTTGCTCCCATTTTTATGTTTCAAACAAAAAAGGTATTCAATCTTATCAAGTTATTTTTCTAATTCTATTGAGATCATCATATGAATTTTGTCCTTCCTTTTGAGATGTAGTGTACTGTATTTGTTGATTTGCATATTGAATAATCTTTACATCTCTGGAATAAATTCCACTTGTTCTAGTGTCCAAATCTTTCAATGAGTTCTTAGATTTCACTTACTAGACCTTTTTGGAGCATTTTTTCCTCAATATTCCTAAATATTTGCCTGCCATTTGCTTGCTTTTATATATTTGTCTGGTTTTGGAATTGGAGCAATGCTGGTATCATAAAAAGTGTGTGAAAGCTTCATCAACACAAAAAGACAACCTGATGAATGGGAGAAAATATTTGCATCTCATGCATCTGGTAAGAAATTAATATCCAAATTATATAAGGAACTTATACAATTCAACATAAAATTAACTTAAAAATTAAAAAAAAATAGACAGGGGATCTGAATATACACTTCTCCAAAGACACTCAGATGGATAATATGCATAAGAAAAATGATCATTATTACTTATTAGGCTGATACAAAACAGTTAAATATCACCCCACAATTTAGTCTTTTGGGAAAGAGAAGAGAAGAACAAAAAGATGTGTGCAACTTGCAGAAAAGATTGCAATAGTGTGAAGAGAGCTAAGAGGTTTTAATTAAAATCTGTCATGTCCCTAATGGTTTAACTAGTAGCTAGGAAACAACTCCTTCCATCTTCCTAACTCCTCCTTCTACTTGAATACATTAGAGAACTTTAAAATTGGTGGCTAACAGCATTCTTCTCCAATTTGAGCTCCAAAAACTTATGTCGTGTCCCAGAAAATATAGAACTTGCTGTGAGATTCATTGGAGAATGAACACACAAACATGATCTCACACAGACTTACAGAAGAGCGTCTGCTTTACAGAAACAAAGCATGACAGATTATCTCAGAGGTGTCCACATATTGGCAAGTGGCCCCAGCACGAAGCGGGTTAGAGCTCGTGATGCTGTTTAGGTGCTGTTACAGAGTGTGAAGACAGAAGCAGAGGCATTGCAGAGCACAGAATGCAAGGAATGAAATTTGAATCTCAGGAGGAGAAAAGAATCCATGAGTGATAATGATATGAACCCTAAGAATATTCTTCACGTGTCAGCAAGAGCACAGCAGGCTCCCAGCAACAATTGGTGAGTAAATCTCACTCTTTCCAAGGTAGTTCTAATTTCCATTAGCAGTTTTGCAAATACCGCCATCCTTCCCAGTAGCCCTGAGCTCATTTATATACTTTCCACTTGTAGTTCCATTAACTACACTTGAAGCATAATGCTCACATGTCAATCCATAATCTTAGTTATGTCACATTTATCTTTCATAGAATGTTCCTATTTTAATAATGATTACTAGAAATAAAAGCTTAACCCCTATTAGAATGATTCAGTGATCATTAAATTGGGGAGTCATAGAATTAATCATTAGAGACAACCTATGAATTTCAAAGTGCTTACTTGAGTGGATATACTAAATATATTGAGCTAATGTCACCTTCCTATCATAAATTGACCCATGCTGATTTGACTATTTCACAGGAGTTTTAGAAGCATCTGCCATAGTTGCTTTCTGCATTACTTTCATGCTACCTCACATTCGTAATATGGAGGATTGATCACAAGGATGCTGATATAATATAACATTACTGGCAATTTATGAAATGATGGAATAACAATCTTATTTTTCATGAAATAACAAGCCTACCTCTAAAGAATGACTTTATCTGGCTTTACGTATTTTGCTACAAAATCTGTTGTTTTTTAAAAGCCATAATTTCAATCAGAGAAAAATTTTCATATATGGTATAGGAGACCATGTTTTCAGAAAATTCATCATAACTGAACTGAGTGGTGATTAAGTTCTCTAGTCATTCTGTACCAATACTTGAATATTTTTTGGCATTACAAGATCTTTTCTCAATTGCCATTTCTGTGTCTATATTTCACTCCATTAAAGAACTTGGCCTTTTTCTACTTTATTTTGTATCACATTTTATTCATTAACTCTCAGAATGATAGCTATGTTCCTGATTATAAATTTTTCAATAAGAATTAGTGAGCCTAAATTTCACGGGTATCGTGTTAGAATTTGATCTGAAAAATTTGAACCCAGAAACTAGACTCTGTTCTGGCTAAGTTAACCATTTACTCATTATTCTATTACCCTCAGTGATCACGAGTCAGCTCATCATTCCATTTACTTTGCTGCTTCTGAAGCTCTTGATTCCTAGAGATTACACCTAGGTCTTCTGTATTGTTTATTACAGAATTTAAGCTATATTAAAAAACATGACTGGTTTAAAGCATTTCATCTGATACCAACATATTAAAACTAAAATACAATTGTAATAATAGTAGCAAGGGATTTTGACAAGACTTTATGAAAAGCCCATAAATTTGAAAGATCTTTTCCTAAGATCTTCCTTCACATTCTTCTGAGGATAAGAAGTATTATCTACAGATGATATGGTATATACAGTAATAAAAACATATTAAACTCTTGGGTGACTTCAGCTTCCATCCTTATAGTCTTTCCTGGGGAGTCTAATGCATGGAATAGTGCAGTAACTGCCATGTGGGATATGGAGAGATTCATTTAATTCTCAGATGCAAGTATTTTGCAGTCAAAACAAGTATATTTTCTCCACAGGTTTGGAAAACAAGAACAGACAGATGAGCAGTGTCTTTTCTTCCTTACCCAGGTACTTTGATGGTTCTGTGCAGTTAGTCTGTGATCCACATAGCATCTTATTTTGCAAACGTGCTTCTGGATGTCTTTCCTGAAAACAGTGATGTATTTCTATGGATCTCTGTTTTCTCTTCTCTATATGAATGAGATACAAAAAATGATCCTGAAATTCTACCCAAATCAGATAGATTCAGCACAATGACTTTGAAGAAAAACAGGAAGTAGAAGAGCTTAAGTAGCCCTGAGAACTTCTTTCATTTGCATCAGGAGACCAAACACACTATGCCCATGTTCAATAAGACAATCTTCATGCCTTCGGTGTTGACACTAAGAGGGATCCCAGGCCTAGAGTCTGTGCAGTGCTGGATTGGGATTCCATTCTGTGCTATGTACCTCACTGCTATGTTAGGAAATTCTTTGCTTCTGATCATTATCAAATCAGAGCGCAGCCTCCATGAGCCCATGTACATTTTCCTAGGCCTGCTAGGAGTCACAGATATTGCACTCAGTACCTGCCTTATGCCTAAGATGCTTGGGATCTTCTGGTTTCATGTACCAGAGATCTATTTTGATTCCTGCTTGCTTCAAATGTGGCTCATCCACACATTTCAGGGCATAGAGTCAGGCATCCTGCTGGCCATGGCCTTGGACCGCTATGTGGCCATCTGTTATCCACTAAGACATGGTGCCATCTTCACCCACCAGCTAGTCACTCAAATTGGGATTGTGATAACATTCAGGGCTGCCATTCTTGTCACCCCATGCCTAGTCCTGATAAAGTACAGATTGAGATTCTATCACACCACGATCATCTCCCATTCCTACTGCGAGCATATGGCCATTGTGAAACTGGCTGCAGAAGATGTCCGGGTCAACAAAATATATGGCTTATTTGTGGCCTTCACTGTTGCCAGTTTTGATCTCATATTCATCACATTGTCCTATATACAGATATTCATCACAGTCTTTCATTTGCCCGAGAAGAAAGCTAGGTTGAAAGCATTTAATACTTGCATTGCCCATATCTGTGTCTTTCTCCAGTTCTACATTCTTGGTTTTTTTCTCCTTTTTCACACATAGGTTTGGTTCTCATGTTCTCCCTTATATTCATATCCTCTTTTCAAGCATTTACTTGCTAGTCCCCCCATTTCTCAACCCACTTGTTTACGGTGCAAAGACCAAGCAGATACGCATTCATGTTATAAATACGTTATGTTTTTAAAGTTTACTTTCTTAATGTTTTCTTGTTTTATTCTTTCTTCATGGTAGTGATCATTGAAAATAAAGCAATAAAAACACCATGTTAATCAATGTATTTGAATTTTCTATATGTTTTGTAAAATTTGTTGCATATTAGATGATTTTTAGATCATCTTATCCGATGTCAAGTGTTAATGACTTGGGCTTTTCATCCTGTCTATGCAATGCCTTGAAAAAAAATATAAAATGAATAAAACAGTAAGTGTATGTATAGTTTACTATTTTCATTTGTTTTTAGTCCATAGTAAAGTCCTTTCCCTATGAATCCTTTGACAGAGGACTCAAGAATTATGCATCTCAGCAAATTTAAGTGAACCAGGACTCCTTGTTCTGTAGTATCTAGGTACTAAAAGAAACAAGTGGCTACAATCTTTATTCTTGATCAGTTTGGTCTTCTTAAAAAAAAAACAAACAGAAAACAAAGAAATAATAGCATATTTTATCAACCAGAAACAGAAAATGCAAAAACAAAAGAAAAAAATACCTTTATGGATATAGTGTGATTAAAAAGAGTAAAAAGAATCAGTGTATTTCAGGCACATCCTGAGAGTTACTAGCACAAAAATTATGAGGACTCAATTACCACATTTTACACAATAATCGTTCTGCTATCTACATCTATTTGTCATTGTTAATTCTTCAGTTTTGGAAAATCCTGCAAAAAACATATTTGTGATGTATAAAAAGTGGCATAATGCAGTGTCTTCCTATCCTTACATCAACTTATTAAAAGATAGAGAGAGAGAGAAAGAATGAAGCATTTAAATCAAACTGTATGCAACAGTCAGGAGTGTTATTTCTAATTAGGAAATCTGAATTTTACGAATGATGAATGATGTTTGATCAGCAAGTAAGGACACATCATGCAGAATAAATGTTGGAGAATATTTAAACCAGGGATTGTGTTTAAGGTAACTGTACTTTTTTTCGATGTATGGTACAATTTGAGTAGGAAATGAGGAAAATATAAATGCAAAAACATGATCTAGACAGTGCTAAAAGTAGTTGAACCTTATTCTGAATGTTACATCATTAGAGTTTATCTCTGTAGAAAGTCATGGTCATGTGCATGAGTGTGTTTGTGTGTGTCTGTGTTCCTGTGTCACTGTGTATCTCTTTGTTGTATGGAACCATATCTTCTCAAGGGAGGTAAAGTATCATGCCTCAGTCATGATGTTGCGTATCATACCACACCATAACATGCCATATCATACCATACCATATTATAACATTCCATAGCAAATATCACTGAAGTCAGCCATGGTTATTATATTAGTGAACAAATATAGTGTTTCGTTTAAGATTAATGACCTAGAATCTAAGGCTCATGTATTGTTCCTGAAAGCTTCAGCTTATTAATCTTTTTTGTCTAATATTATGAATAATAATTACATGAGTGTAGATGTCTATACTTTGATTTGTGATCATCTTAAATCACTACATACTTAAGGATACTGGGCTGAATGTCATATAAATGGTGGTCATTCCCACTGATTTTATAGACTTATCAAATGGCTGCTGAAATCATTACTTAGAAAATTTAGAGATTACCTTTAGATATCATTTGAAACTGCTTTAAGTATTAATATATATTAGATATGAAGAGCTGGGGTTGCCAATTGGAGTTTTTATTTATAATTTCCTTAGAAATAAAACTAGAATAACATCTGAAGTAGTTTCTTAACGCTCTGGTCAGGTTTTAAAAATCTTCTATGTGAAGAGTCAGCTAGGTCATTTAGACTTATGGACAATAGACAATATAGGAATTTTATGTAGGTTTATAAGAAAACTATATTTCCATGAATTTATGATGAAACACAATGTATAATATCAATAATAGTTATAATTTGGTAATTTTCAGTAATTTAGGTCTATTCTTCAGAAGAATATAATTTTTTCAGGGACTTAACAATTCGCTTAATTGAAAATAAATGTTAGATTTTCCCTATCATCAAATTGATTACAAAGGTTCATCTGTAATAATTATTCTTTGCAAATGAACTATCAACAAAAATTGTGATCATGAATCACTCTTAAAATGCAAACTAGAAAGTCACAATGCACAAACTTCTGTATAGACATTTCATAAAGCAATGATATGAAGACATAAAGATCAATAGAACAGAACTGAGATCCCAGAAATAAACCCACAAATACATGGACAATTAATCAACAAAGAATCCAAATGCTTACAATGGGAAAAAGACAATTTCTTCCATAAAGTTTATGGGGAAAACTGTACAGATACATACAAAAGATTGAAACTATATCACTACCTAATACCATATATAAAAAGTAATTTAAAGTGGATTAGAGACTTAAAAGAAAAACTGGAAACTGCCCATAGAGAAGAAAACATAGGCCAAAAACTGTAAGATATCGACCTAAGAAATATCTTTGGGAACTTGATTCCAATAGCAAGGAAAATAAAATGCAAAATAAACAAATGGCATTATATCAATTTGAGTAAGAAATGAAAAACCTCTCACAGATAAAGAAGCTCTCATCAGAATAAAACATCAAAAATTTTACGGAATGGGAGAAGATACTTGCACACTACACATCTGAAAAGAACTAATATTCAAAATATATAAAGAACTCATAAAACTGAAAAAATAATCCAATTAATATTGGGCAGCTGATATCAATAAACGTTTTTCTAAAGAAGACATACAATGGCCAACAGTCACGTTAAAGATGTTCTAGTTCTCTTGTCATTAGAGAAATATGAATCAAAACAACAACGAGATATCACTTCAACCAGTGAAAATGGAAACAACAAGCACTGAGAGGACATAGAGAAAGGGGACCTTTTTGTGAGAGTTTAAGATGGTTCAACCATTTTGGAAAGTAATATGGAGATTCTTCAAAAATTGAGACTGGAAATCCCATATAATCTAGCTATTCCTCTATTGGATATTCACACTAAAACATAACAACACTTGCTCTCAGAGATATATGCAACCCCATATCCATTGCTTCATTATATACAATAGCCAAGAACTGGAAACAACTTAAATGCCCATATACAGATGAGAGGATAGGAATAAGTGGTCTAGATTTTTCGGTATTTTCACTATCAAGACAGATAATCAATAAAACATAAAAATTTTTTGGCAGCTCAGCTGCTGTCAGATTTTGCCTTGCAGTCATACAAATGGGACAGCTGCTACAAATAACTCAGTAGGATCAATAGTATCTCCTAATGAGTTAACCAAAATGAGTTCATTGCAGAATATACAGCCAAGAGTGGTACATGTGTGTGTAGGTATGTGTGCTTGCATGCTGTGTATATGCTGTATGCATATAAACATGCACAAATACATTGACTAAAGCAATATGATTCCAAGAAAAAATGCTATTATATTTTTCAGACAGATGCACATAAATCAGTGTTGTTTATAATCTTTTATACTACGAATGAATGAAAGCTCTTCCTCCCTCCACTAACACAAAATATTACATTTATATAAGGCAAAGAGCTTTCTTTCAGCTAAGTAAATGAAAATACAGACCATGAATACTATTTCCATCTATAAAGTTGATATATTGTGATGGCTTTACATCTTTCTGAAAACATATAAATACATTAGAATTCTCCGCATGACCAGGACAATTTGTTGAGAGCCATTTTGGATAAGAAAAGATTTGTGTCACCAAAGTTCATGCAGAAGGAGTTCAAAAAGTGAGTTCATTCCTCTAGTGTTAGGAGCTCTCTTGATTTTCTTTTGTTGGAAATTATCCTGTTTGTGGTGTCAAGTATAAGAGGTGAACTTTCCCATGTCAGTCCTTTTCGTGTGTCAAGATAAGAAATTGCAACGTGTTCAACTAGATATAGATTACAGATTTTTTTCTTACTCATCTGTCAGTGTGTCTACATGGATTATCTCCATGGGAGATCTCCAGCTGTTTCTATTTCTGTTCATTGGCTCATTATTTTTTGTCATTTTGTATCATTGATGTCTTGCATGGAAATTTATAAAGAAAGTTCATTTTGATTTTCATCCCCAAAGAGAAAACCAAGTTTGAGAAATTTGTTTTAGATCAGAATATTAGTAAAAAAAAGAATCTTCTGTGTATGAAATATATTGCACTCCTTTTTCACCTTATCCCAGGTGAACCTGAAAGCTCACTGGGAACAAGTGAAAATAAACCCCCAGGGATTTGCTCTCATACAAAATACTTAACCTCTGAAGTCTCAAATGATTTCTGCTATATGAGTCTTACAGGTATTATCACAGATGAGCATTGGTAAGCATTTGAGTTGAGATTCTGTGTTGGTGGGTATTGAAATATTGGCTTAAGAGAGAACACACATTTCATGTGATTTAAAATGATGCCAAGAGAGGTTAAAAAAAAGCAATAGACAGTTTAGTTTTCAAACACTAGGAACATTTTTGTTTAAATTTTAGAATATTTTGAATCAGGTCATGATAGAATTGGTGACAAAATTAAAGTGAAATTGACAAGTAGGAAAAAACTGTTCCAATGAATTAAAAGCTTTTAAAATTTTTCTGGAAATTATATGTATTTAGACTGGAACGATTTGAGGAATTTATGCCTTTCAATTAATTCAGGGTTAAGGATCATTAGGATGAAATGCTCATCACTTATTTAAATTTGTTCATGGAATGAAATATTTTAGATTAATAGTTGACATTCATTGACAAAAAGTAAAATAAAATGGAGTATGCTATTAAGTCTCAGAGTCATTCTGCATATTATTTCTGTTAGCATCAATCTATTTTTAGCAATTAAGAAACTGAGACCTTAGACTTTTAACACAAGACTGAAGATTATGAAAAGTTAAATAACACACATCATATAAACTCTTTACTGACTTCAGCTCTGTTGCAACTAACTGGCATGATCTATGGCATATGTGTATCTTGGAAAGAATATTAAAATGCTTTTAACAAATAAGAGGGGAATACTTTGAGGTTTAGTATAAAGGAAAACTGGTGTGCAAATGTTCAAGTTCTGGCTGGGTAATAGTCTGCCTAGCAGAGAGTTTGGGAAATCATGAGAAGACAAGCAGCAAAGGCATGGCCTTTGTTGTCCTCATGACTGGTGGGGTTTCCAGGGCAGTGGGTTGGACACATTTCTCCCTTCCCAATGGTGGCTGGTTGGGAAGATTACTCTGCCACTGGTGGGGAGAGGGGTTCTTTTAAAGGAGATCTCAAAATAAGGAGGGTGGTGAGTGTGCAGGAACAGTCAAATGGGCAAGAACAAGAGAATTCCAGGGCAGATCAAACATCTCAGGTATTGTCAGCATGGGAGGGAGGCAGTTATCCCAGAAAGACCATCTTGTTACATTCAGGTCAATGCTCAGCGTCCTGCCAAGCCCACTTTGAAGTGGGCTATGGTCATGTTCTCATGTTACCCCACAAACTCTTACATTTTAAATTGCTTTGCATTGTAGGAAGCTATCTTAGAAAATAAAGTTTCTAACACTGGAAGGATTGAGGCAGACATTAATAAGTGGGTGCCAGAGAATTTATAGTGGGAAAGGATTTACGAGATGAAAAGGGGTGTAGATTCAAATTATAACTCCCTTAAATCTTATTCTTGGAATCATCTTAATCTAAGTTGAGGTTGCAAGTAGCAGTAATGATCCAGGGTTTATACTATAAAGAAGACCCAGCATATTACCCAGGTTTATTACTTTTAATATATATTATTTATGAGTACAAAGTGTCATAACTTGTCTTTCTTCATTCAGTGCTTTCACTGGCGAAACAGATCAAATTTTCCCTCATCTCTCTCAATTTCCCCTACAGCCAAGGCATTGAGTCTCACACAGATTTTGCCTCCTTGTTGTTTCTCTGATACTGCACATCACTCCTTAATATTCCATCTGGGCTGTCATGAATATCCTTCACACTTGATCTAAATATGCCTAGGCTTCATTCCTTCAAATAATTCAACTTGATAGCATTGAATTATTAAACAAAAAACCTGTGTTTCTTTTGCAACTTTAAAGTTATTTGATTTAAAATAGCAATGTCAGATTTGGTATTCTTTCCTTTTCATCACCTCAGCAACTATCAGCTCTGCTTATCGAACAAATTACATGTAAAAACTATTTATAAATTCATAATTCCACTGTACTTTTATGCTTTTATTTTTTGGTATAAACTATTTTGCTTTGGAATTCCTCTTCCCTTCCCTTTTATCAGTCTAATACTTATTTGAAGAATGAATCTCTTTGAGAAGTCATTTATCCTGACAACACGATTAAAGGTCTATAAGAATTCATTCTTATTTACTTGAAGACAATGTTTCCCCAAAGTGAGGCTCTCCCACAATGTTTACCAACTAGGCCAGTGTATTTCCCCTGACACATTCAGGGGAAATTTAGCAATTCCCGAGGTGATATTCAACTGCATGACAAGAAAGGATGACTAGTAACACATTTAATAATGAAAGGTGCTGCTTTATGAATTCCTCTAACAGCACAGTGTTGTTAAGGGATAAGTGTGTTTATCCATCAGTGTTTTAAGTAATACTTGGAAAATACTGGACAATTAATTTTTATTGAATAAAATTATTAAAGAATACACTTTTACTTTGAGTGTAGGAATGCAACCTTTGATTTGAGTAAAATCTAATTTTCAATATTATGTATTTGCTGAAAAGAAGAACTACTGAACAAAGGTTTCAAAATGATAAGTGTTGCTCAGAACCGATTATGTCTTAAGAAAAAAAATTCCTTTTCCTGCAGCTGTCCTGGGTAGATTAGATGTATCGTTTCATGTCCCAGACGCATGGGGAAATAAGAAAGAGGGGAAAATTTAAAAAATTATGATGAGGTTGTGATTTTTATTTTTCTTATCCTTTAGACCTTCCTCATTTTCTTTATCTATGTTATATTTTGCATGATTGTCTTCATAAAAGTAACTATACAATTAATTAAGTATAGTTATAATTTGCAAGTTAAGACTTTGCATATACTAGGATAGGCTTTGCTTTAAGAAAAAGAGGTCAATGCCAGTTTTAAGGAATAGCAGACAGGAAAACCCCCAGAGACTTTGGCAACAATGAGATGATAATAGAATTATGAAGGAGAGGATGAGTGAAAGGATATTAAGAGTACAGACCCAGTCCATGGAAAATAAGGTGTAGAAGAAAGATTTCTACTTTTGAATCATATTTTGAGAGTAGAGAAGATGCATAAGACTGTAAGTGAAGAAAGCATTATCGTTACAGAGATTTCTGTGTTATTTCAATAGTTAATAATTTATATGTTTTCAGACTCATGGAGGTAATAATGTTATTGATGAGGAGAAAAGCAGAGCACATAGATTTGAACTTAAAACAAAATATATATAGTTGGGTTGTAGAAAAATATAAAAGCTTGAAAATATTGGTTGAAATTGTCCTGATGGTCTCTTGGATGGTGTACAGACTATGAAAAAAAATCACCTGACAAAAGTAAGTTAGTGAGCTTCAATATTGAAAAGTATTCTGGTCAAATTTGTCTTCTGATTATGATTAAGATAATGGTCAGCACTCACTGTGCATACTTTTATGTCTATAGTGTATGGAGTCTAGTTTGATGTAATATTTATTTGCATTCTGTTTTTCTCCCAAATGTGAGTGACAGCTTACAAAATGGCAGAGTTAATGATTAGCAAGCACTAGTTAGAGAACATCATTTTGTTCCTAGAGTCTCATGCCATTTAATTTTACACAGGAAAAATGATTCAGGCAAAGAGAAACATAGAATCTACTGGCTGGTCTCAGCGTCTTTAAAAAAATAGAGAAATTTAGAGAGAAGTTGCTGTGATGAAAAAAAATATGACGTGCACATAATCTAAAACATATTTTGCTAAAATAAATTGATGTATTCTTATTATAAATTTATGAAGCCTTGACAGGGAATAGAGGATGAAACAGCAATATCACTCTCTGATTCTACGGAACAAATCACCATGTTCAGATCCAGTGGTTCCATCTTCCTGCCCACTATAGTAACTCTCATCAGGATTCCTGGCCTGGAGTCAGTTAAATGTTGGGTTGGGATCCCATTCTGTGCCACGTACTGTACTTCTGTCTTTGGGAACTCTCTAATCTTAGTTATAATCAGAGGTGAAAACAGCCTTCATAAACCCATGTTGGGGGCCACAGACATTGCACTTAGCACCTTCATTCTTCCCAAAATGTTAGGCATCTTCTGGTTTAATTTGCCAGAGATTAATTTTGATGCCCGCCTTCTACAAATGTGGCTTATTCACTCATTCCAGGCAATTGAATCAGGTGTCCTACTGGCAATGGCCCTAGATCACTATGTAGCCATATGTGATCCTTTGAGACATACCACCATCTTCTCCCAACAGCCCTTGACTCATAGTCTTTGAGACAATTAAGACTGCCATTTTTGTAGCACCATCCATTGTGCTTAGCAAATGTCATCTTAAATTCTACCAAACTACAGTCATTTCCCACTCTTATTGTGAACACATGGCTGTTGTAAAACTAACTATTGAAGATATTTGCATCAACAAAGCACTTGGTCTCTTTGTTGCCTTCTCCATCTTAAGCTTTGACATCACTTTTATCACCTTGTCCTACATTAAATTTTTTATCACTGTCTTTCAACTGCCCCAGAAGGAGGCACTCATCAAGGACTTTAATACGTACATTGCCCATGTTTGTGTCCTATAGTTCTACCTCCTTGCTTTTTTCTCTTTCTTCACACAAAGGTTTGGATCTCATATACCACCTTATGTTCATATCGTCTTATCAAACCTTTACCTGTTAGTCCCACCCTTTCTCAACCCTATTGTCTATGGAGTAAAGACCAAACAAATATGTTCTGAAGATACTTTTGTCCGGAAAAAATCTTGATCATTAGTGGCTCCTTTGATAAATACGTTAAGTTGATTCAGAATAGCAACCTGAATTGGGTGAAATCATTTCTTCTATTAATAGCTGTATCTTAAAAATAAATCTTTAAATTCCAAATGCTCATAATTGAATGAAATGTTCAGTAAATCATCTGACACTAAGCACTTTGGTTTGCTGCTTATTTAAGAACAAAACTCTGATGTTGACAATTCAAATTGATTCTTGTCTTTGTCTTGTACATTTAAACAGAGTCTCTTCACTGGTAATACTTAAAACTACATGGAAATCAACCCTTGATTACAGATAATTTCCAAGGACCATGTCACAGATAAATATTCTCAAGGTACTAACTCAACCCCTAGCTCTACTTCCAGCTGTGTCTTATCTTATTATATCTGCTTATAAATCAATACTTTAATTAATTTGGAATCATATCAATTTTTATCTACTTTCTGAAATACTCATGAATATAAAAATGATATATATTGGTAACACAAATTAACACAGAAAGCACATAATGAACATAGGAAAGAACACATGAAAAGATTGATGTAGAGATTAGGTATATTCATACATGTACATTTTAATGTAGATAATTGTATTAGCAATGAAATAAAATTTCTCTTCCTGAGCCACAAATTTTAGTGATATTACTCAATATGAGTTTTACCATATTGGAGATCTAAATTTTAGAACGTAACACATAGAAAAAATTGTTATATTCAGAAATTATCTACTATAGGTGTCTTGTATACATGAACTGTTTATTTGCCTGATATCAACAATACATTGTACAATGTTTGAGACTTCTTAAAACCTCAAAGAATTGTATTGAAAAACAAGCAGTTTAAAAATTTTCTGCAGCTAGCCAAAGGTATTTTAAGGCAATATATCTATAGACTTTAATATAATATGTGCCATCCAGATGGAAACCTATAACAGGAGCTTATTCCAATGTTGTGAAAGTAAACAAAGATGATGACTTGAAAAAACTGCTTATTTCTATAATAAATTATAAGCATAACTGGCATCTGGACAACTAATTACTAAAACATGGACTATGGATCTTTTTCAACCTTTGCTATTCCTCATCTTTATTATCTTTTAGGATGTTTCTTCAATAGTGATTTGGTTTATATTATCTTATAATCAACTTATAAGATCAAGAAGCAGTAAGATGATTTTTAAAAAGCATCAGGTAAACATAGAGAAAGATCTGGATCTCTAATTTTGGGCAGATTCATAGTTAAAGAATAAGAAATCCAAGAAAAATAGAAAGAACTATTATTAAAGAGACAATGGCAGTCATATATTTGGAACAAATATTGATGAATAAAAGTGGAAATAATCTGAGTCTTATTTTTCTTGTTTCTAATGTAATTTATGTAAAATCATGTATTCGAAATTAAGAAATAAAAATACAACGGCAACGGCAATAAATTAAAATGTTGAAACATACAAAGAATATAATTAATGAGATAATAAAAACTTAATTTCAATTCCGCATTAGAGTGTAAATTTTTCACAAAGTTTTGACATCTATAGTGCATAAATATAATTCACAAATCCATCCACTCTCAAAAATTATGAAAAATTGCAAGTATATAAAAATGCCTATTGTAAAGCATATATTTATAAACATTCTTAAATATGTATATAGGTGCACTTAAAATGATAGTTTATATAGCTAAAATGAAATTGTTAGCTGATAGTGATGTTCTTCAATATTAGAAGATAATGTGACACAATCTGAAATGCATACATCAATTAGCAGAATATGAAAATCATCTTTTTCTGACATCTTTATTAATACTTGAACAGCTTTTCATAATTTTAGCCAAATAGTGTATACACAGCAGTAATTATTATTTTGGTTGTCTTTTTCCTGATAGCTAACTATATTTAATCAAAATTTTATTTATACATGGCACACTTGGATGTTTTTTCATAAGGACCCTTATTCATTTTCTACAAGACTGCCTGTTATGTCCTTTTATTGCTAAGTTTTGAAAGACTTTAAATATTCCTATTGAAATCCTTTCCTTTAATTGAAGATTTCCTTTTACTTTTTCTAAATGTATTATTGAAAAACCACTGCATCATAGAATTATGCAGATTTAAGGTACACATTATTTAAGTCAAGGTTTGTATATATTACAATAAATTCACCAACAACAATCCAATTCTACTCTTCACCATGTAAGTGACCCCTTCTACCTGATTTGATTACTCTCCCACCCACTTTCCATCTGGTAATTACTAATTTGATTCACTGAATATTAAGTTTTGCTTGATTTGTTTCATTTATTTGTTTGGTTTCTTTATATACCACATATGAACACAATTATCTTATGTTTGTCTTTCTTCTTCTGACTTATTTTGCTAAGCATCATATTGTCAAGTTCCATACATTATGTTACAAATGGAAGAATTTAATTGTTTAATGATGGAGTAGTATTCTGTTGTGTATATATGCCATGTCTTTATCCAATCATCTGCTGATGGACACTTTTAGCTACTGTAAATAATGCTATAATAAACACAGGTGTAAATATACATAATATATATAATATATATTTTAAATAAATGTTTTGTGGCCTTTGAGGCAAATAAACAGAAGGGGTAACAAGGTGATATGAAATTGTCATTCTCAATTTTTTGAAGATGCTCCATATTACTTTCCACAATTTCTTCTCTCCATAGTTTCTTTTCTAAGGGTCTCATCATTATAAATTGAGCAGTTATGACACTTTCTCCAGCAATGTTTATCATTTTTAGAATATTTTATGCTTGATTTCCAAAACTTCTTTCTCTTTATTCCCAAAGTATCATTCATTAATATATTCTGTTGTTTGTATTGCAATGTTGTTGAGACTTAGAAATAATATTTCAATTCTTCTTTCTTTCTTTCCTTCCTTCTTTCCCTTCACCTTCCTTCCTTCCTGCCTGCCTTCCATTGTTTATGTCTTCAGTTCCATTTATTTCTTATATTTTTCTTATTCATTGTCTAATTTGTGCTTTTCATAATTGTAGTCTGACTTGTGATTGATCTTAAACTCTAAGGGCAAGAATTTAGTGACAAAAGAGGGACCATGGGATTATTTCCCAAAACCATAGCTATCACATAACAAGATTAGCGGTAGTTAGACCTTCAGTAAACGTCCTTCCTACCTCAATATCTCACAGAGAGTTTGGAATCAAATCTAGGAGAACCAATGTCTTCTTTTTACTTCCCTCCCAAGTACATACACATCATTTAAGCTAACCTAGACTGAGATGTTTCTATCACTTACCAGATCACAGGGCATGAACACAAGATTTGTGGATTGTGGTGTAGCTGGGGCCTCATGAGGCTCCCTGCCTTGAGCATGATGCCAAATGAGCAGATTTATAAAGCAGCACTTCAGTTCTCCCTGGAGGCTTTTTCCATCCATATATCTCATGTCTGAGTAGTATAAGCCCTCAGAGAAGAATCAAATGTGCATGTGTAAGACAGAGCTTTTTATTGTTAACTTTTGCCACACATTACCAATTCTCTGGGTGAACAATGGTGTAAGCTTAGAGCACACAGTCAGTTTTGCTTCAGGCTTCCTTTCTTCTGTTTCCATCATAACATATATTTTAACTCCTTAGTCATCATGTAAGCCATAGTTATTCTGACCCTAGAATATTCTTGCATCATTTTTTGTCCAGGGTATCTAATCTTTTATATCCTATAACCCTTTTACTTCAAATAGGATATTTTTAAAACAAATTATAAATACCTTGGGGGTTGAAAATAGAATAAATATATATAGCACAATTTCCATGCTTTAGAATATTGATAGAATTCCTCCAAAATGAATAAATTGTACTGACTGGTGTTTGTTACAATAATACACAGTTAATGTTTCTCTTGTGTTGTCTCATCTTCATGCTTCTTCAAAGGGATCTATCCATTTTTATTAAAGAAAGATCATAAGGTTTAGAAAAAGAATAGAATAAGGTATAGAAAAATAATTCACTAGAAGCATATGAAAAATGCTGGGGTCTGTTTTGAAGCTGAAGAGAGATATAAAATATATAAAAGATAAAAATTTTGGTTATAATAGTATGGAATGGAACAGAAAATGCATGGAAAATTGAGGTATGAACCAAATCAGATATGAGGTAGAAAAACCACCTCAGATTATCCACTCACTAGCCAGAGAGGCACTAGAAGCAATGAGATAACTCAACATAAATTTATACTCACGAATAAGACTGATTATAACAAGGGACACAATGCAAGAATATTAGGTCAAAGATGTACATACATAGGTGAGGATTAGAGAGGTTACAAACTGTCTTCCAAGTAGTTCCTCTTTCTCCCATGGTTGTTCTAGCTGCAAACCTCGGAGACACATGAAAGATGTTTTTATCCAGGGAATCTTGCTTGAATTTTAGAGGACAAAGTTGCTATTTTTTCATATACAATTTTATTTTTTAAATTGTAGTGAAAGAATGCTGCATCATAACATTATATAGATTTAAGATGTGTCCTCATAAATGGGCATCTACATACTGGAGTAAGAATTCTTAAAAAGAGGTGAATGCATAGGATATGTCACACAACCTGTACTGCAGACCCCAAGCCAAAAATCAGGAATACATTAAAAATCCTCTATCTTACACATGCCATGTACCTGGTTAATCTTGACCAACTACTTTGGACATGGATAATAATATCATAACTGAGCAAGTGTGTGAACATTCCAGAAGATTAGTTCTCAATGCTTGGTCAAAAGCAATTAATGGAAACGACTACAGATCTGTTGCACTAACTCTTTTCTTGTAGGTAGCTAATGTGACTTTCGGGGATATAACATTGACCCACTTGAGTGTGTATTAACAAAGTTTTTATTAAGTGAATGTGACATAAGACTAGCTAAAATATGGAGTGAAAATAATTCTAATCTAGATGATAGAAAATAAAGCGATGGGAATTATCAATTCAAAACTATATGGACACTATTGTGGGTCCTCCAAAAAAGACAATATTTACAGAATATAACATAACAAGAAGACTTGCAATAAATTCCTATAGATACAGTATATGGTTAAATAGGAAGTAATTCATTTCATAAAGTATACAATCAGAAATGAACATTTTGAGCTAGAAGATCAAATAAAAGCAGTAGAAGTTGTGAACAAAGACTAATCTGTAAATGAGCAAGAACTAAGTAAAGGCTTCAATTTTAAATGTAATTTTCAGTTCTATTTGAAGTTATTTGAGAATGAGAGCAGGGAAGTCAGCTAGCAATATGGTTAAATAATATACCGATTAATTTCAAATTTGAGGCAGGAACAGTAGAAATATCTAAGTGGGGATTGATAGAAATAGATAAGAAAGAAAAATCTCCAATTTTTGTAATTATGTAGAGTTCTGAGTGACAGTGGTAAGGATTTGTTCAAATATGTCTTCAGAAGAAGCTGTACATTCATAATTCATCTTTTTATTTAAGTGATATTTACATAGATAGTCATTTTGCAAAGATTCATTACATTATACATTTATTTTCTTGTAGTTTTCTGTACTTTTGTCATATTGTATCACAGTAGATTTAAAAAAGATTTCACAAGAGACAATTAAGACAACACATTATATTTAAAGTAGCTTAGTTATGAACCAAAGGGGAAAAATAGATTAAGTATCAAGTTATATATTTACCAAGATTTAATCTATGAAGAAATATATTAAATATATTTTAACAGTTGTAAAGTTGTAAAGTTGGCATTGGAAAAGGAGTCAAAGGGAGGCAATTATTTCTAGTTTAGGAAGTAGTTGACCATCTGATGCAGAACTCCCTCAAAGAGACCCATTGGAAAGAGTCTGGGCATTCTTGGCTGTGGGTATCCTCTGGGGTTCTGGAACTAATCCCTCTGGGAAACCAAGTGATAATGTATAACAAATTCACGTTTGGCATGTGAGGTGTATTATTTTCCTTTCTCCTATAGCAAAAAATTACTACAAACCTGGTGTTTAAAAGCAACACATTATTATCATATAGTTCTGACAATTGAACATTAAATATGAGTTATATCAGACAAAAATTAAGGTTTCAAGAGAACTGGTTCCTCTTGGAGATAATGAAAGATCTGATGTCTTCTTTTCCTGTTCCCATAAGAAAATGCATTTCTTAGCAAGTGATCTTATTTTCCTATTCAAAACTCTGAACACAGACAGTCTTCTCCTCTTTGATAAGCTGTCTCCCTCCTACAAGGAGCTTGTGACTACATCAACCCCAAACAGAAAACTTAGGATAATATTCCCATCTCCATATCTTTATCTTAATCATATCTGCGAAGTAAGTCCAAACATTAATTTACAGCTTAAGATATAAACATATGTGCAATAGAAGGAAATAAAGATAGAAGAAAACTACTATTATAAAATTTTATGTAACCAGCAGATTTCAGGTCAAAAGGAAATGTATGAAGGTATTTGAGAACTGAAGTCAAGGGATAAATTAAAATCTCACTTAAGTAGAGATAGCAATATAATGGAATTACTCCAAAATTTCTCGTATACAGATTTAGATTGAGTCTTAAACCGGGCCCTTGGGATATGTGGTCCGTACTTTCAACTGATGGTAGCTGACTAAACAGCTACTCCACCAAATTATGCCAAAGAGGAATGTTTCCAATAGTGATAATGAAGACAAGTTACATGTCACAATAAAGATAAATCTCAGAAATATATTTTTGTGAAAAAATGAATTTTTAAAGCATTTAAAATAATGCTTTATATTTTAGATATGCTTATGCATATTCTTGTTGTATGTACATACACATGCATCAAATATAATAAAATGAGGAAGGAAAAATAAAACAACAAATTTAAATTTGTGTGGTTACTTTGAGGATTGTTTGGGCCTTGATTCAACAAAAAATTAAATAAATCTTTGCTTTCATTGTAGTGTTTCATATAAAATTTGGATTTAATTATGACAAAATGTGATTAAATAGAACAAAGAAAAAGATATGTATGACTATGGAATTATTTTCTGTGTCATTTTCATGCTTGAAATATTTTCTAGCAAAGATAATGTTAATAGTGTTAATAGCAATATAAGCAAAAGAGAATAATAAAAAGTGAGTTCATTCCTCCAGTGTTAGGAACTCTCTTGATTTTCTTTTGTTGGGAATTATCCTGTTTGTGGTGTCAAGTATAAGAGGTGAACTTTGCCATGTCATTCCTTTTCATGTGTCGAGATAAGAAATTGCAATGTGTTCAACTAGAAATAGATTACAGATTTTTTCTTACTCATCTGTCAATGTGTCTACATGGATTATCTCCATGGGAGATCTCCAGATGTTTCTATTTCTGTTCATTGGCTCATTATTTTTTTATTGTGTATCATTGATCTGTTTTGCATTGCCCTCAGGCACTAATGACTTAGGAAATTTTTAAAGAAAGTTCATTTTGATTTTCATCCCCACAGAGAAAACCCAGTTTGAGAAATTTGTTTAGATCAGAACGCTATTAAACAAAGAATCTTCTGTGCACAAAATATATTTTCTTTTTTTCACCTTGTCCCAGGTGACCCTGACAGCTCACTGGGAACAAGTGAAAACCAAATTCCAAGCACTACCTGTCATACAAAACACTCATCCTCAGAAGTCTCAAAATGATTTCTGATCTATGACTCAACGATATTGTCACAGATGATCCTTGGTAAACATTTGAGCTGAGATTCTGCATTATGTGGGCATTGAAAGATTGGTTTCAGAGAGAAGACAACGTTTCATGTGATTTAAAAGGATGACATGATAATGTAAACCAAAAAAGCAATAGACTCTTATTTTAATATTAAAACACTAGGATTGCTTTTGTCTAAATTTTTTTTAGAATATTCTGAATCAGGCCATGACACAATTGGTGACAAATTTAAAGTGAAGTTGAAAGGTAGGAATAACTGTGATGATGAATTAAAATCTTTTATTTTTTTTCTGGAAATTATATGTATTTAGACTGGAAAGATTTGAGGAATTTATGGCTTTTAATTCATTCATGGTTAAGGATCATGAAATGATCATCACATATCTAAAGTTGTTCATGGAAAGAAATGTTTTAGATTAATAGATGACATTCATCAACAAAAGGTAAAATTAAAATGGAGTATGACATTAAGTCAGTCACTCTGCATATTATTCTAATAATATCAATATATGTTTTAGCAATTAAGAAACTGAGGCTTTAGACTTTTAACACAAGACTGAAGATCATGCAAAGTTAAATAACACATAATTTGAACTCTTTACTGACATCAGTTCTGTTGTAATTAACTGGCGTGATCTATAGCAGACTGAAATCTTGGAAAAATATTTAAAATGCTTAAAAAAATAAGAGCGAAATAGTTTGAGGCTCAGTATAAAGGAAAACTGCTATGAAAATGTTCAAGTTCTGGCAGAGTAATGGCCTGGACACATTTCTCCCTTCTTGATGGTGGTTGATTGGGAAGATTACTCTGCCACTGGTGGAGAAAGGAGCTCTTTTAAAGGGTATCTCAAAATAGGGAGGGTAGTGAATGTGCAGGAACAGTCAAATGGACAAAAACAGGAGAATTTCAGAGCATATCAAACATCTCAGGTATAGTCATTGTAGGAGGGAGGCAGTTATCCCAGAAAGATCATCTTGTTACATTCAGGTCCATGCTCAGCATCCTGCTGAACCCACTTTGAAGGGTGGGGTAGGGTCATGTTCTCATGTTACCCCACAAAATCTTACATTTGAACCTGCCTTGCATTGTAGGAAACTATCTTAGAAAATAAGAAAGTTTCTAACACTGGAAGCATTGAGGCAGACATTAATAAGCGGGTGTAAGAGAATTTATAGTGGGAAAGGATTTATGAGATGATAAGGAGTGTAGATTCAAATTCTAACTCCCTTATATCTTATTTTTGGAATTATCTTAGTGTAAGATGAGGTTGCAAGTAGCAGTAATGATGTTGTCTTATGCATTTAAACAGAGTCTCTTCACTGGTAATATTTAAACCTTCATAGAAAGCAACCTTTGATTTCAGATAATTTCCAAGAACCATTTCACAGATAAACATTCTCAAGTTACTAACTAAACCCCTAGCTGTGCTTCTATCTATGTCTGATCTTATAGTATCTGCTTATGAATCAATACTTTAACTAATTTGGAATCATGTCAATTTTTATCTACTTTCTGGAATACTCATGAATATAAAAATGATGGCAATTGATAACACAAAATTAACACAGGAAACATAATGAACATAGGAAGGAACACATGAAAAGATTGATGTAAAGATTAGGTATATTCATAAATGTATTTTAGCATAGATTAATGCATTAGCAAACATAACAATTACCCTTCCTGAGTCACACATTTTAGTGACATTACTCAACATGAGTTTTTACCAGATTTGGAGACTAGCTGCATTTCTTAGCTCAGGGTCTCATTTCTCCTATTCAAAACGCTGAACACAGACAATCTTCTCCTCTTTGATAAATTGTCTCCCCCCTACAAGGAGCCTGTGACTACATCAACCCCACGCAGAAAACTTAGGATAATATTCCCATCTCCAAGTCTTTAACTTAATCATGTGTTCAAAGTAAGTACAAACATTAATTTACAGGTTAAGATGTAGACATATGTGCAATAGGAGCAAATAAAGATATAAGAAAATTAGTATTAGAAAACTTTATCTGACCAGAAGATTGTAGGTCAAAAGGAATCTTATGCAGGTCTTTGAGAACTGAAGTCAAGGGATAAATTAAAATCTCACATAAGTAGAGACAGCAATACAATAAAATTACTCCAAAATTTCTCACATACAGATTAAAGTTGACTCTTGAACGTGGGGTTTTGGGATATGTGGTCTGCACTATCAACTGACGGTAGCTGACTAATCAGCTAATCCACCAAAGTAGCCAACAGAGGAATGTTTGCAATAGTAAAAATTAATATAAGTTAATATTACAATAAAGATAAATAATAAAAATAAATATTTGTGAAAAAATAAATGAATTTTTAAGCATTTAAAATAATGCTATCTATTTTATATATGCTTATGTATATTCTTGTTATATATACATACACATACATCAAATATAAAAAAATGAGGAAGGAAAATTAAAATAATTTTAATTTGTGTGGTTACTTTGAGGATTGTTTGGGCCTTGATTCAGCAAAATATTAAATAGAACAAACAAAAAGTTATGTATGACTGTGAAATTATTTTCTGTGTCATTTTCACTCTTGAAATATTTTATAGCAAAGATAATGTTAATGGTGTTAATAACAATATAAACAAAAGAGAATAATAATGGGGAAGGGTAAAATAGAATGTCAGTATGAAAAATTCAAAATTGAAGGCAATTAGATCTTTGATCAAAGATTTCAGTTATTTCATTGACATTGGAAGACAAAATTGTCATGCCTAGATATAGCACTTTTATGTATATAAAAAAGGAAGAAGAGATTATAAAGAATAAGTACTGGAGAGAGTTATGAGCGTATTTTAAAGGAAAGGGTTAGACAGGAATGAAGGTGAGAGTAGTCTAGAAGCAGGAGAAGAAAGTATGAAGAAGCACTTTATTTATTTTTATTTAGTTGTACATATTGGTTGTTCTATCTGGCCCAGTATACAAACCCAGGTTATTGGGATGTATGTGAACTGCACTTTGGTCAGTGAGTTGACTGAACCACTACTCCTCTGGAGTGCATGCTAGCTGTGAACATTTTTAGTTGCAGATGTGTTTTATGAAGAAAGGTCATCAAGGATTTCAAGATATATACGCATACATACTTATATACATATATATATACAGAATGCAAACATGTCTACCATATATATAAATGCCTACTATATATGTATAATATATATATTCAACCACTGAAAGGCCAAATGGATCAAAGACCATTAATCTTTAGTTATTATGTTATGAAAAATACCGTTATTGTTAATTAGGACTCAAACATACAGATGTAAGGCAGAAAATAGAAAGATACTAAATTAATTCCAAAATTAATTTTAGAGTTGAAATGTATTGAAAAACAACAAAGAATGAACACTAATAGAGTTTTTCTAAAGTTTGTGTGGTTCATAGTGACCATAAAAGAAAATGGAATAGCAATAACCATCATTAACTTGAAAATTTGAGGATTTGAAAGATGAGAATTACAGAGTTAAAGACTAAAATCCACATGCTATGAAGTCAGGAATAAACAAGCTTGAAAGACTGAAAATTATGCTATAGATAGACATAGGGGATTTAAACATAATGCTTTTTCAAATGGTGATGATTTTGAATCAGTCAATAGAAATGTGAATACATGAAATTAAGAAGAGGTTATTTGGCTTTGTGAATGTCGTGATTTTATAATTATTTTAATAGAAATGTTACTTATTTATTTTTTTCCTATCTATCATATCCTACTCAGAAACAATATTATCAACAAAATAAGCCACTATAAAGACAAGAACATTGTTTAATACACGGCGTATCTCCAGGTCCTATTAAAGCTACGGATAACAAAGGTTATCACTGAATAATATCACCTATCAAGAGTAACACAAACAGATGATAATAACAGATTCATTCAACCAGTCCAAGATGAACTAAGAAATTACAGTCTTCTTTGACTGAAATTCATGAGCTGCTAAACTGAAAAAAATGGAACTAAATTATTATTTCAAATGTTTGATTTATTGATGTCATATTTTCAACACAGATTAATTGAAATGACAAAATGTAAGTCTTTTTAAAAGTCATTCCATCTAATATGTCATATAATTTGGAAGAATCAGCGGTCAAAAAGAGTCTCTGAGTACAGATGGAATATCAACAAGATGTTTTATGAGACATTCTTTCTCTGTTAATCGGGTTCATTCATATTATAATGTAACCTGAGATTCTCCTGGTCCTTTTTTGAAAAGTTTCAGAATTTTATCCCGTATTTGTTTGGTTTTTACCACATACACAATGGGGTTCATCAAAGGAGGGATGAGAAAATGCATGTTGACCATAGTCACATAGATGTGTGAAGGAAGTTTTAGACCTAGGTGGTGCAGGATAGACAGGCAGATCATAGATGTGAAGAAGAGGATCACAGCAGAGATGTGGGAAATACAGGTGTTACAGGCAGATCATAGATGTGAAGAAGAGGATCACAGCAGAGATGTGGGAAATACAGGTGTTAAGAGCCTTGAGGCGACCACCATGGGATGCACCAACACTCAAAACCGTTTTTAATATAAGAACATATGAAAAGAGAATGAGGAGAAAATCAAGTCCCATATTAGACAGTATTGAAAACAGTCCAAATATTCTATTGATCCTAGTGTTGGAGCAGGAGAGCTTTAAAATTTCAGGATGCAAGCAGTAGGAATGGGAAAGCACATTGGAGTGACAAAAGCGCAGCCTCATTGAAAGGATGAGAAGGGGCAACTGTACAGCCAAGGTTCGCAGAACAATAGACAAACCGATGACACTGTGGGTTAAGAATGAGGAACAGTGCAGTTTGTGCTATTGGCATGAAGCATGATACCAGGTTGCATGTCTTTCCTAAAATGAAGTGCATTGTACCACAAACAGGCATCAGAATTTGACTCTATTGTTTATATTCTAAGTGTATACACCTTGAAACAATGATTAGTAACTTTAGGGAAGCATATTGAAATTAACCCCAGCTCCTCAACGTAATATGCATCTATGAGTCTAAAACAGAAAATACCTTCTTTTTTTAATCAGATTCTCCAAATATATTAATTAATTGATAGGGGAAAAAGCCTACTTTCTGCTTTGTGAGTTTGATTATTTTATATTTCTCTGATAAGTTATATCAAAATTTTTTTGCCCAATGTATTAGGTTTATTTCACCTACCATGATGTCCTCCAGTTTCTTCCATGTTATTGTAAATGACAAGAATATCTTATTTCTTTTGTTTTTTATCCCCCACCCCTGTCCTTGGTCTCAAACCTGGGTCCATAGACTTTACATGGCCTGTACCTAACCTCCTTAGCCGTCTCAGTCACAGGAGCGCACCCAAGATTTTCTCTTTTTTAAAAATGGAGTAATATTCCATTTTTCTTTATCTATTTATCCTTTTATCGACATTTAGTTTGTAATTTACATGTTATTAAATGTGCATAATTGTATTTTAAATAAAATATTAAATAAATAATTTTAAGTAAAATGTTCAATATAGTGAGATAGAATACATGTTGCCTTATGATTACAATAATTTAATTTTCTATATTCTCTCTCTTCCTTTAGCCAATGATGATATGTTACACAAATAATTACCCTCATATTTTGATTTGCTATTTTCCTGCAAATAGATAAATGTAGAAGTTCAAAATATTTATTAGAGATTTATATACATTTATTAAGACAAGTCTATTTCTTTTTTAATAGTAAGAGTCCAGCTTCTACTTTTTGTGCTCATTTTGTACCAATTCATGTTTATTTGCATTTTGCAATGAAACAAAGCAGACAAAACACACTATACATCTATATGCAGTCATCTTCACAAATAATAAACCTTTGCATAGTCTAACCATCCCAATTCTAACCTATCCTCACTCATTAATGTCGTTGCTGATATTTTTTGTGAACTTTTACAGAGATATACACCTCAAAATTTCATTTTATACATAAGTATACATAGACTCTACTGTGATAGCCTAAGTATTTTCAGTTGATGCTGTTAAAATTTTGTCTGAGTAAATATTTTAATAATATTTATAAGGGAATGCTAATAGAGAAAACAAAGTAAATGATTCTCCATCAAAGTCACACCTTCCTTGCCTTCCCATTAAAGATAAGAAGCATAAATATCCTCCTGTTCACTGCTTCTGTTTTTCATTTGAAATATCATTTAATTTGTCAAAACAGTACTTTGGGTCATTTTGGATGAGTCTTTTAGAAGTTAGGAAAGAGATTAATTGCTATCTGGCATTTTTTTAAAAAAAGAATAAGAAAAATGAAGTTAAGTTATTAATTAGTCTTTATTTATATAGTTTTTACTCTAGATTTCTGTGGGGAAAAGGAAGACAGAAGAGCATTCACAAAGCTCTCATTTCATAAAAGTACATTCTTTCTACTCAGATCATTGTATCACTAATGAGTATCTCTTGCCAATTTATTTTCAATGTTTTTCTTTACCATTCTGAGATTTTTTTGCTCTTCATAACATATTACCAGATCTCAAGAGATGGTTATGTTCAGGGACAAGCCTGAACCTCATGAAATGCTAGTAAAATCACGAATAGTTCTTTACTTCTCTGAAGACTTTAAGCCCACTTCCTCTGTATTGTTCAGTATCATTATCTAAACTGCTCAGATTTTTGAAGAGATTGAATTGGTGAGAGAAACAACCTCTAGATCCTCATAATATAGGCAAGATTTTCTCTTTACTAGTTTATGAACTTCATTACATATCAAACTTTTCTTCTCTCACCTGTCATCTCAAGGCAGCCAAATTTCCAAATTCCTATAGTGGAAACTTTCTTTTCCATATCCAAGATGAAAAATGACGTTGACCTGAACTGAGTTGCCATTGAATTCAAGCAACTCTCTTCTGAAACTAGGAGTCTCTTGGGACTCTATGCTTCTTGATCTAAAAGTTATTAACACTTTTTACTTCCAAGATTGTTCAAAGAAAGATCCAGTTATGACCACTTCTTTTTACATCAGATGAGTTTAAAAGCAAATCATTTAACAGAGTTTCACATAATAGATATCAATGCAATATCATGGTATGAAGTCAATTTTGTTCAAAGTCAATTTTTAAATAATGCTTATAATCCTCCTACTGGCTTTCTATTATCTCATGCTATCCACAGTTTGACCCTTATCTGCAACCAGATGAAGATTAGCTAAGCAACAATCAATGCATGAAAGGGAAATATTTTTATAAAAGAATCTCTTGGGGTTAATATTTTCCAAAGAACTGAATTTGCAACATATTGACTTCTCTTGGCATTTTCAGTTTGCAGAAATGTCTTTAAATATAGTCCTAGGATATCAAGAACAGAAACTCTCCAGACACTTTCATAAATATTTTTACTTTGACAGACAACCAATTCATGAAACATTTAGATAAAATGATAATCACACTATATTCTTTTGATGTCTTAGCCAATCTTTGTATACAACTCGATCACTTATAGATTACTGAATCTACTTCATTGCATATCTTCATAAATTAAAATACATATGATCATTTACAGAAATATAGTCAAATCTCATTCATAACCTAGGAAAGAATAAAAGGTTATAGGAAATTTTTCATCTATAGAAAAGTTTCTTTTCCTTCCAGTCATATTTTATATCACTAGAAAGAGGATCTACACATACATCTACAGTCATCATTTTCCTTCTTTGTTGCTCATCAGTGCACATGTGCCCCATTAGAAATGGCACCAGGATGACAAAAGCTCAAAAAGTCATATATGTCTCTAAAATACAGTGTCTTTCCTCTTGGGCTACATGAAATAGTGTAAATAGAAAGTTCACTCTTTAATATAATGTTAGAAGTCCTGGCCAATGAAATTAGACAAGAAAAGGACATAAAAAGCATAAAAAGGTATCCAAATTGGAAAGAAATGAGTAAAGATATCTTTATTTGCAGATGATGTGATAATGTATAAAGAGAATCCCAAAGACTCTACTAAGATGCTGGAAACAATAAAAAATGCGGTACAGTGGCAGGTAGCAAGATTAATATTCAAAAATAAGTTTCATTCCTATATGGAAGTAAAAAAAAAAACTTGCAGATAAGGAGCTCAGGAAAACAAAATTCCATTTACAAGTGCATCAAAAACAGCAAAATAATTTGGAATAGACTTAGCTAAAGATGTAAAACACCTATATTCTGAAACTGTAAGACCTTGTTAAAAGAAATAGAAGACACAAAGAAGTGGAAAAATATTCTGTGCTCATGGACTGGAAGAATTAACATGGTTAACATGGGACATATTACCTAAAGAAATGTACATATTTCATGCTATCCTCATCAAAATCCTGAAGACATCTTTCAAAGATGCAGAAGAAAAAAATCATGAAATTTATTTGGAACTACAAGAAGACCAGGATTGCAAAAACAATCCTGATGAAAAACAGCAAAATTGGATGTGTCATTCTCCCTGACTTCAGTTCTACTAACAAAGCAATAGTAATCAAGTCAGCATGGTATTGGAATAACAATAGACACAGATTAAGTTCCCTTAGACATCTCTTAGTCAATATCCAGTAATACTTCACCTAAGTTTTCATTTACATATTGTATGGCTTCAGGCTTTAAATCTAAGTCTTTAATCTACTTTGAATTAATTTTTGTGTATGATATTAGGAAGCGATATAGTGTCAAGACTTTGTAAGTGACTATATAGTTTTTCCAACACCGTTTATTGAAGGACCTGTCCTTTCCTCATCGTAAACCTTTGTCTCCTTTGTTATAAATTAATTGTCCATGTATATGTGGGTTTATTCCTGAATTCTCAGTTCTCTTCCATTAATCTGTGTCTATTGTTACAAGCAAACAAAAACTAAATCAAACAAAAATAGACTTTTCACAAATAAACTAAATCAAATGATATACTTTAAATGGAATAAAACAAATCTATGGTTGCAGGAGAAAAAGGGGGGTGAGTGGACCAATTGGGCAAAATGAAGGAAAAAAATGAAAATTAAATAGTAATCAACTTAATACATTACATACAGATGTGCATTCACTGTGATGGGCACCTTAAACACATAATGCTATAATGTGATTCCCCTTCATTAAAATTAATTTAAAATTTTCAGTTGATCTTGATTTTAATTAATCTATTACTATTACTGATTTTTTAAATATCTTTTGGTCAGCTTGTAGTATCAGTTTGCTCTGCCTGTTTGGGAGATGTGTAAATATTTGTTCTTTGATTTTGTAGTCTTTTTCACAAAGCAGTAGCAAATATAAGGTAGTGATTCATTATTTCCTCTACCTAGACCCTGAAATGACTATTTTATTTCTCTACTTCCCCGAATTTAATTATGTTAGATACCTCATGTAAATAGAATAATGTAATATTTATCCTCTGTGATATAATTATTTCAAGTTTTCCAAGTTATTCCATTTTATCTCAAATGGAATGTTTTCCCTCTTTCTAAAGAATAATCTATTTTACATACAGATCTCTATCTGTTCACCTGTGAATAAACATTTTATTTGATTCAATATCTTGACAGTTGTAAATAAACTTCTAAATTCCATGACAAGACATTCATCTCTTCTATTCTAGATACATGTACTCCAAAATGATATTGCTGGATCACATGTTGGGAATATTTTTTTAATTCAGGTAACTATGATTTAAAAACAAAAAACAAGTTTTAGATGTGCTGGTTTACTCTTGATAGCATATTATAACACTCCAGGCCCAAATATGTGATATATAACACATGACACACACCACTAAATTTCTAATAGCTCGTCATCATTATCCATTGAACCCTAACAACCCTTTGTTACTAGTCTTCAACTCCTGTTCATTCTAATAACTTCAATTCTGTTGTCTGTGTCCAATGGTCAGTTTTTATTTCTTTTATTTGCTTTGTGTTATCATATCTCACACATGAGTGAGATCATATTTCTCCTTCTGACTTATTTCACTTAGCATATTACCCTCTATTTCCTACCATGTTGTCTCAAATGTCAAGATTTCATTTATTTTACAGCCTAGTGTTATTCCATGTGGTACATACACCATATCTTTACCCTGTCATCTGTTGATGGGCACTTAAGATGTTTCCATTTCTTGGCTACTATAAATGCTTTAACAAACATGGGGGTGTCTCTGTCAATTAGTATTTTTTGTTGTGTTTTCTGGTTAATACCAAAAAGTGTGATAACTAGATTATATGGAATTCCCATTTGCGCTTTTGAAAGAATCTCCACACTGTTGTGAGTCTTCAGTACTCGTCCATCTACCTTATTTTGTCCTCTGCTTCAGAATGACTTCAGAGGCATCAGGATGGACAGTTGTTCTTCTAAGTATTTCTAGGTGGATGCTAGAACACTCTTCGATACAGCTGAAGCACATCCTAACTTGTTTTCCAAATTCCCCTAAGAAGCCTATGTCAAATACATAAAATTTAAAAAATTTTTGTTATTGAAGGAAAGCATATATTTGGGAGGATCAAAATTCATTTTGTAGGGCATGTTTTTCAAGTTTGTTATTCAAAACACTAATAAAAAATGAAAATTAGTGATTGTGCACAGATGTTTCCTTTTAATGTAATATTTTTAATAAAATATTCAAAAATAAATTTTAAAGTACTTATATTCAGTATGTTTTGAAAAGAATGTCAATCTTGCTAATATGGTGCATTAACAAAAATGTATTTTGATTTGCATTTCAGAAATTTAAATATAGTTGAGAGAATCTCCAAAAATAATTTTGTAATTGGTGTAAAGACTGACTTATAAATGAATAAAAATAACAAAGAGTCTGGGAGTAAACTCGCACATATAGTACAGTCAAATAATTTTTTGGCATGGGTGTTAGGAGTACACAACTGGCAAAAAAAATCTTCAGCATATTGTGTTGAGAAATGCAGTACCATCAAATAAGGACTAAAATTGGACCCTTACTTTAAACAATATGCAAAATTTATAAATTAGGTTATGGTATCATTTCACTGCTAAGTATCCTGATTTGTTTATATCATTGCTATGCTTTTTCTTTGATAAATACATATAGAAATATTTAGGAATAAAGGGATTCCATTACTTCAATGCAGTAATAACCATTTCAAAACAAAATCTGTATATTTAACTACCTAGAATCACTATATAGCATATGATAAAGAAAAATAGGCCAAACACAAACATCTTTGAATCTGGGTGTATTTTTTTTTAATCTTTATCAACTTAGCTTTTTATTTAGTTTTTCCACCCTGGCCGTGTTTTTTCTATGTTTTCTTTCAGATATTTAAAAAGCTAGTATTGTAAATTTAAACTTAGATTGTCATCTCCATATACTATGAATTATCTGTTTTCGGGGTGGTAGTTTCTTCAGAAAAAGCAGTATTTAATGCGTTGTATAAGACTCCTTCAATGACATATGAAAAGTATGTCCTTTTTTGTCTGTTTTAAAAAGCTTTAAATTTTATTATATATATTCTTTAGTTAAGAAACTTGGGCCATTTCCCTTGTTTGTTTTCTATACCCCTCCTACATGCTTTAATACTATCTCAATACTCAGCATTTTTTCTTTACGTGATTGCTTCCTCCATACATATCAAAAGTCATGACCAAGGTATACATGGCATGTTTTAATGACATTTAGTAAGCACAGAAGACATTTCAGAATCTCTAATAATAATAGAACAATACTCTTACTTTAAATATAATAAGCATCACAAAGCAGGGGCTGCTATCATTCCTTCCCTATAAATTAAAACTACTGTAAGATGGAAAAACTCAAATACAGTTTCTCTGCCCATCATCCAGGACTGCAGACAGGTCCACGTGTCTGTCTGTTAGAAGGCAGGTAAATTGGAGCAAATGGAGGTGACACTGCCGGTACAATGGAGACAGTGAGCCTGCTGACCTAGCTGCGGACCAGTTAGGGAAGGACAGAGGCAAGATGAATACCAGTGTCCTTGGCCCCAGTGAATCTCCCACCAGGAAAAGAAAGGCTCATCATGTGGTCTGAGTCCCAGAGAAGTAGATCAAAATAGTAATACGCTGAACTACCATTCCTCCTCTGGTCAAAATCTGTGCTCTAAGAGAAATCAGTATCTTGCACACAGACTTGTAGGCCCAAGATGGGAAGTGACTGCAAAGTCAGCAGCAAGGACAAGACCTTACCAAGGTTCACAGGGAGAAAGGACAGTTAAGTGACTGTGTATCCAGTGCAATGCCCCATGCCCACCAACCACAATCCCTGCAGGCCTAAGGCCAGGAAACTCAGAGCCCCTGCTCCCTCCAGACCTCCCCAGTGCTCCTTCTTCTGACCTTTACCTCCATATAGAAAAGAAAACCTAAAAATAAAGCCACAGTGCCACCTAACGGAATCAAATATTCTAACATAAGGTTCATAACCAAAATGTGCAAAGAAGTGTACCAACACATTAGATTAAAAATTATCAACATGGAGTCACAGAAAAAGAACACTGAATTCTCTAATTTTGTATTTTATACATATAAAATCCTAACTATCTCTCATATGTATACTCTACAAACTGCCAGAAAACACAAGAAGTCAACTAACAAACTCAGGGAGAAAATTAAGTAGCAAAAGCTGTACTTCACTGAAGAGATTGAGTTCATTAAAAAAAAGAGTGAGAACTCTGAATATAAACAATTGAATAATTGAAATAAAGACTGTTGAAGAAAGCATGCAAGATATGATAGCCCCAATGGAGGCAAAAAGTAGTGATACTGAAATCAGAAAACCAGGCATGATTTAAATGGAAGACAAGTAAGAATGAGATTATTTTTTTTTAAGTATCTTGCAGTTTTTATAATACAATTATTTCTGTTCTTTGGTTAATTATATTCTAAAGCATTTCATTATTTTTTATTCTATTGTAAATAGAATTGTTCCCTGAATTTTCTTTCTGTTAGTTCATTATTTGCACATACAGGTGCCATGTTTTTTTTTAAATACTAATTTTGGAGTCTGCAGATTTACAGTATTTATCATTTATGGTTTCTAGTAGTTTTACATGGAATAGTTGTGTTTCTCTCTACATATCATTCATCATCTAAAATAGTGAAAATTTAGCTTCTGCCTTTCCAATTTGCCTCTGTTTTATGTCCCTTTCTAATTTAATTACTATTGCTCAGGACTTCCGAAACTATATTAGATATTAGTGGAGGGACTGGACATCATTTCCTTTCTTCTGATCTTAGAGGAACTTCATATTTTCTACATTGGGTATGGTATTGCCTACGGTTTTCTAAATAAATCTTTATGTTGTAGGTATGTTCTTTCTCCCATTTTTATAAGGTACTAGCAAAAAAGGTGTTAAATCTCATCAAATGGTTTTTCTAAGTCTATTGAGATGATGACATGAATTTCGTCCTTCCTTTTGTTGCTGCTGTGTACTATATTTGTTCATTTGCATATATTGAATCATCTTTGCATCCCTGGAATAAATTCCACTTGGTTCTAGTGTCCAAATCTTTCAATAATTTGCTAGATTTCATTTGCTAGAAATTTTTGGAGTATTTTTGACTCACTAGTCATTAAATATTTGTCTGTCATTTAGTTGCTTTTATATACTAGCCTGGTTTTGGAATCGGAGCAATGTCGGTATAATAAAAAGTGTGTGAAACCTTCATCAACACAAAAAGACAAACTGATGAAGGGGAGAAAACATTTGCATATCATGCATCTGGTAAAGAATTAATACCCCAAAGATATAAGGAACTTATACAACTCAGCGCAAAAATACCTTAAAAATTATAAAAATGGACAGGGGATATGAATATATACTTCTCCAAAGACACACAGATGGATAATATGAATAAGAAAAGATGATCATTATTACTTATTATGGATGATACAACACAATTAAATATCACAATTTAGTCTTTGGGGAAAGAGAAAAGAGATGAGCAAAAAGATTTGTGCAACTTGCAGAAATGATTGCAAGGATATTAGTGTGAGGAACGCTAAGAGGATTTAATTAAAATCTGCTGTGTCCCATATGGCTTAACTAGTAGCTAGGAAACAACTCATTCCAATTTCCTAGCTCCTCCTTCTACTTGCATACATTAGAGAACTTTAAAATTGGTGGCTAACAGCATTCTTCTCCAATTTGAGCTCCATAACCTTATGCTGTGTCCCAGAAAATATAAAACCTGCTCTGAGATTCGTTGGAGGATGAACACTCAAACATGATCTCAGACAGACATACGGAAGAGCATCTGCTTTGCAGAAACAAAGCATGACAGATGATCTCAGAGGTGTCCACGTGTTGGCAAGTGGCCCCAGCACCAAGCAGGTTAGAGTTCATGATGCTGATTAGGTGCTGTTACAGAGTGTGGAGACAGAAGCAGAGGCATTGCAGAGCACAGAATGCAAGGAATGAGATTTGATTCTCAAGAGGAGAAAAGAATCCATAAGTGATAGTGAAATGAACCCTAAGACTATTCTTCAGGTATCAGTCAGAGTCCAACAAGCTACCAGCAACAATTGGTGAGTAATCTCACTCTTTCCAAGGTAGTTCTAATTTCCACTAGCAGTTTTGCAAATGCTATCATCCTTCCCAGCAGCCCTGAGCTCATTTATATACTTTCCACTTGTAGTTCCATTTTCTTTTTCTGTAGCATAATGCTCATATGTCAATCCATAATCTTAATTATGTCACATTATCTTTCATAAAATATTCCTATTTTGATAATGATTACTAGAAAGAAAAGCTTAACCCCTATTAGAATGATTCAGTGATGAATGAATTGCAGAGTCAAAGAATTAAGCATTAGAGACATCTTATGAATTTCAAAGTGCTTGATTGACTGTCTACACTAAATATATTGAGCTGATGTCACCTTCCTATTACAAAATGGCCCATGCTGATTTGACCTTTTCACTGGAGATTTAGAAGCATCCGCCCTAGTTGGTTTGTGCATTACTGTCATACTTGCTCACATTCATAATATGGAGAGTTGATCACAAGGATGTTGATGTAACATAACATTACTGCAATTTATGAAACGATGAAATTACCTTATTTTTCATAAAATCACAAGCATATCTCTAAAGAATGACTTTATCTACTTTCATATATTTGGCTACAAAATTTGTTCTATTTTAAAAGCCATAATTTAAGTCAGAGAAAAATTTTCATGTATGGTATAGGAAACCATGTTTTCAGAAAATTCATCATAATTGAATTGAGTGGTGAATAATTTCTTTTAGTCGTTCTGTAGCAATACCTGAATACTTTTTGTCATTACAAGGTCTTTTCTAAGTTTGCTTTTCTGGGTCTCTTTTTCACTCCCTTTTAAAGAACTTGGCCTTTTGCTGTTTTATTTTGTATCAGATTTTATGCATTAACTCGCAGAATGATACATATGATCCTGGATGAAATATTTTCAGTAAGAACTAATGCATCTAAATTTCACAAGTATCTTGTTAAAAGTTAATCTGAACAGTTTGAATCCAGAAACTAGTCTCTGTTCTGGCTAAGTTAACCTTTTCCTCATTATCCTATAATCCTCAGTCAACAAGAGTAAGTTCATTGCTCCCTTACTTTGCTTCTTCTGAAGCTCTTGATTCCTAAAGATTACACCTCTGTGGATCTTCTGTAACGATTATTACAATTTAAGCTATACTAAACACATGACTGTATTAAAGCATTTCATCTGATACCAACATATTAAAACTAAAATACAGTTGGAATGATAATAGTAGCAAGAAATTTTGACAAGACTTTATGAAAAGCACATATTTTTCAAAGACCTTTTCCTCAGATCTTCCATCACATTCTTCTGAGTAGACATCCAGTCTTACCTACAGATGATATGCTATATACAGTTATAAAAACATACTAAACTCTCGGGTGACTACTGCTTCAATCCCTATAGTCTTTCCTAGGGAGACTAATGCATTGAATAGTGAAGTAACTGCCATGTGGGATATGGAGAGATTCATTTAATTCTCAGATGCAAGTGTTTCCCAAGCTAAATATGTATATTTTTTCCACAGCTTTGGAAAACAAGAGCAGACAGATAAGCAGTGTCTTTTCTTCGTTACCCAGGTACTTGGATGGTTCTGTACAATTGGTCTCTGATCTACATAACATCTTATTCTCCTAACGTGCTTCTGGATGTCTTTCCTGAAAACAGTGATGTATTTCTGTGGATCTCCCTTTTTCCTTCTCTATATGAATGAGATACAAAATATTATGCTGACATTCTACCAAAATCAGATAGATTCAACACAATGTCTTTGAATAAAACAGGAAGTGGAAGAGGTTAAGCAGCACTGAAAACTTCTTTCATTAGCATCAGGAGACAAAAAACACTATGCCCATGTTCAATATGACAATCTTCATGCCTTCAGTGTTGACACTAAGAGGGATCCCAGGTCTAGAGTCTGTGCAGTGCTGGATTGGGATTCCATTCTGTGCCGTGTACCTCACTGCTATGCTAGGAAATTCCTTACTTCTTATCATTATCAAATCAGAGCGCAGCCTCCATGAGCCCATGTACATTTTCCTAGGCCTCCTAGGAGTCACAGATATTGCACTTAGTACCTGCATTGTGCCTAAGATGCTTGGGATCTTCTGGTTTCATATACCAGAGATCTATTTTAATTCCTGCTTGCTTCAAATGTGGCTCATCCACACATTTCAGGGCATAGAATCAGGCATCCTGCTGGCCATGGCCCTGGACCGCTATGTGGCCATCTGTTATCCACTAAGACATGCTGCCATCTTCACCCACCAGCTAGTCACTCAAATTGGGGTTGTGATAACATTCAGGGCTGCCATTCTTGTCGCACCATGCCTAGTCCTGATAAAGTGCAGGTTGAGATTCTATCACACCACGATCATCTCCCACTCCTACTGCGAGCATATGGCCATTGTGAAACTGGCTGCAGAAGATGTCCGGGTCAACAAAATATATGGCTTATTTGTGGCCTTCACTGTTGCAGGTTTTGACCTCATATTCATCACATTGTCCTATATACAGATATTCATCACAGTCTTCCGTTTGCCCCAGAAGGAAGCTAGGTTGAAAGCATTTAATACTTGTATTGCCCATGCCTGTGTTTTTCTCCAATTCTACCTTCTTGCCTTCTTCTCCTTTTTCACACATAGATTTGGTTCTCATGTTCCCCCTTATATTCATATCCTCTTTTCAAGCATTTATTTGCTAGTCCCCCCATTTCTCAACCCACTTGTCTATGGTGTAAAGACCAAACAGATACGCGTTCATGTTATAAATATGTTTTGTTCTTAAAGCCCACTTTCTTAATGTCTTCTTGCTTTCTTCTATCTGCATGGTAACGATCATTCAAAACAAAGTAATAAAAACCTCTGTTAATCAATATATTTGAGTTTTTCTTTTTTTTAAATTTGTTGCATATTAGCTGATTTTTACATCATCTTAACACATGGCAATTGTTTGTTACTTGGTCTTTTCTTCCTACCTTGGTAATGCCATGGAATAAAATATAAAATGAATGAAACAGTAAGTGTATATGTAGTTTACTTGTTTATTTTCTATAATAATAGTTTATTTTCATTTGATTTTAGTCCACAGCCAAGTCCCTTCCTCTATGAATCCTTTGACAGAGGACTCAAGAATTATGCATCTCACTAAGTTTAAATGAACCAGGACTCACTTTTCTGTAGTGTCTAGGTACTGAAAGAAAATAGTTGCTACTATCTTTGCTTTTTGATCAGTCTCAATGGACTTAAAAAAAAGAAAATAAATGTTAGCATTTCCCTATCATCAAATTTATTGAAATGTTTCATCTGTAATAATCATTCTTAGCAAATGAACTATCAACAAAAACAGTCATCATACATTACTCTTAAAATGCATACTTATAAGTCACAGTGTACAAAATTCTATAAAGACATTTCATAAAACAATGATGTAACAGACATAAAGATCAATGGAACAGAACTTAGATCCCAGAAATAAACCCACAAATAAGGGACAATTAATCATCAACAAAGAATCCAAAGGTTTATGATGGGAAAAAGACAATTTCTTCCATAAAGCATATTGGGAAAACTGTACAGATATATACAAAAGATTGAAACTATATCACTACCTAATGCCATATATAAAAAGTAATTTAAAGTGGATTAGAGACTTAGATGCAAAACTGGAAACTATATGTAGAGAAGAAAACATAGGCAAAGTACTATAGGCTATTGACCTAAGAAATATCTTTGGGAACTTGATTCCAATAGCAAGGGAAATAAAATACAAAATAAACAAATGGCGTTATATCAAACAAAAAACTTCTCACAGATAAAGAAGCTCTAATCAAAACAAAACATCAAAACATTTTGTTGAACGGGAGAAGATATTTGCACATCATATATCTGAAAAGGGTTTAATATTCAAAATATATAAAGGACTCATAAAACTTAAAAAATTAAAATTCCAATCAGTAATGGGTAGGTGATATTGGCAAACATTTCTTTAAAGAAGGCATGCAATGGCCAACAGGCACATTTAAAGATGTTTTAGATCTCTTGTCATTAGAGAAATGGGAATCAAAACAACGAGATATCTCTTCAGCCCGGTGAGAATGGAAACAAGTGTGAGAGGAGGTGGAGAAAGGGGATCTTTTTGTGGAAGTGTAAGATGGTTCAACCATTTTGGAAAGCAACACAGAGATTTTTCAAAAATTGAGACTGGAAATCCCATATATCTAGCTATTCCTCTGTTGGATATTTAAACTAAAACACAGCAACACTTACTCTCAGAGATACAAGCACCCCCATATTCACTGCATCATTATATTCAACACTCAAGACCTGGAAACAACCTAAATGCCCATATACAGATGAGTGGTTAGGAATAAGTGGTCTAGATTCTTCAAAATATTCACTATCAAGCACAATAACTACTAAAACATAAAAATTTTGTCTTAGTCATACAGATGGGACAGCTACTACAAATAACTCATTTGGATAGTGTCGCCTAATGAGTTAACCAAAGTAAGTTCACTGCAAAATATACAGCCAAGAGTTGTATATGTGTGTGTGGCGAGTGTGTGGTGTGTGTGCTGTGTGTATATGCATATGAACTTTCCCACGGCACTCCCTTTCATGTGTCCAGATAAGAAATTACAACGTGTTCAGCTAGAAAAAAATTATAGATATATTTTTTTACTTTTCCGTCAGTGTGTCTACATGGATTATCTCCATGGGAGATCTGATGTTTTTATTTGTGTTCATTGGCTCATTATTTTTTGTTATTTTATATCATTGATCTCTTTCGCATTGTCCTCAGGCACTAATCTCTCAGAAAATTTTTTTTTAATTTTCATCCCCAAAGAGAAAACCAGTTTGAGAAATTTATTTTAGATCAGAAAGCTATTAAACAAAGAATCTTCTGTGCTCCTTTTTTCACATTGTCCCAGGTGAACCTGAGAGCTCACTGGAGACAAGTGAAAACCAATCTTGAGGCATTTCCTGTCATACAAAATACTCATCCTCAGAAGTCTGAAAATAATTTCTCTATGAATCTTACAGGTTTTGCATAGATGATCCTTGGTATGTATTTGAGCTGAGATTCTGTATTGTATGGGTATTGAAATATTGGTTTGAGATAGAATACACATTTCATGTGATTTAAAATGATGCCAAGATAGGGTAAAAAAAAAAAGCAATAGACTCTTACTTTAGTATTCAAACACTAGGAATATTTCTGCTTAACTTTTTTGAGAATATTTTGAATCACATCATGATAGAATTGGTGACAACTTTAAACTGAAGTTGCCAAGTAGGAAAAACTGTGGTGATGAATTAAAAGCCTTTAAAATTTTTCTGTAAATTGCATGTGTTTAGACTGGAACGATTTGAGGAATTTATGCCTTTCAATTAATTCAGGGTTAAGGATCATTTAGATGAAATGCTTATCACATACCTAAAGTTGTTCATGGAATGAAATATATTAGATTAATAGTTGACATTCATTGACAAAAAGTAAAATAAAATGGAGTATGCTATTAAGTCTCAGAGTCATTCTGCATATTATTTCTGTTAGCATCAATCTATTTTTAGCAATTAAGAAACTGAGACCTTAGACTTTTAACACAAGACTGAAGATTATGAAAAGTTAAATAACACACATCATATAAACTCTTTACTGACTTCAGCTCTGTTGCAACCAACTGGCATGATCTATGGCATATGTGTATCTTGGAAAGAATATTAAAATGCTTTTAACAAATAAGAGGGGAATACTTTGAGGTTTAGTATAAAGGAAAACTTGTGCAAATGTTCAAGTTCTGGCTGAGTAATAATCTGCCTAGCAGAGAATTTGGGAAATCATGAGAAGACAAGCAGCAAAGGCATGGTCTTTGTTGTCCTCATGACTGGTGGGGTTTCCAGGGCAGTGGGTTGGACACATTTCTCCCTTCCCGATGGTGGCTAGTTGGGAAGATTACTCTGTCACTGGTGGGGAGAGGGGTTCTTTTAAAGGGGATCTCAAAATAAGGAGGGTGGTGAGTGTGCAGGAGCAGCCAAATGGGCAAGAACAGGAGAATTCCAGGGCAGATCAAACATCTCAGGTACAGTCAATGTGGGAGGGAGGCAGTTATCATCCCAGAAAGACTATCTTGTTACAATTCAGGTCCATGCTCAGCGTCCTGCCAAGCCCACTTTGTAGGGTGGGCTATGGTCATGTTCTCATGTTATTCCACAAAATCTTATATTTGAAACCGCCTTGCATTGTAGGAAACTATCTTAGAAAATAAAAATGTTTCTAACACTGGAAGGATTGAGGCAGACATCAATAAGTGGGTGCCAGAGAATTTATAGTGGGAAAGGATTTATGAGATGATAAGGAGTGTAGATTCAAATTCTAACTCCCTTAAATCTTATTCTTGGAGTTACTTTAGTCTAAATTGAGGTTGCAAGTAACAGTAATGATCTAAGGTTTAGACTCTAATGAAGATCCAAGTATATTACCCTGTTTGACTTTTAAATATGCATTTTTGGTAAGTACAAAGTGTCTTATAACTTGTCATTATTCATTCCCTGGTGAAACAAGATCAAATTTACCCTCATCTCTCTCAATTTCCCCTGCAGCCAAGGCATTGAGTCTCACACAGATTTTATCTCTTTGTTGTTCCTCTGATACTGCACGTCACTCTTAAATATTCCATCTGGACTGTCACAAATATCCCTCTCACTTGATCTAAATATACTAGGCTTCATTCCTTCAAATTATTCAACTTGTCAGCATTGAATTTTTAAAGAAAAAACCAGTCCTTCCATTTCAACTTTAAAATTATTTTATTTAAAATAGCAAAGTCAGATTTGGTATCTTTCCTTTTGATGAGACTCAGCGACTATCAGTTCTGCTTATTGAAAAATTGCATGTAAAAACTATTTATTGATTCATAATTTCACTGTACTTTTATGCTTTCACTTTTTGGTATAAACTATTTCCTCCTGGAATTCCTCTTCCCTTCCCTTTTATCTGTCTAATACTTATCTGAAGAATGAATTTCTTTGAGAAGTCATTTATCCTGACAATGTGATTAAAGGTCTATGAGAATTCATTCTTATTTACTTGAAGACAATGTTTCCCCAAAGTGAGGCTCTCCCACAATGTTTACCAACTAGGCCAGTGTGTTTCCCCTGACACATGAGGGGAAATTTAGCAATTCCTGAAGCAATATTTGACTGCAGTGACAATAAAGGATGATTAGTAATATATCTAATAATGAAAGGTACTGCTTTATGAATTCCTATAACTCAGTACAATACTATTAAAGGATAAGTGTCTTTGTCCATCAATGTTTTAAGTAATACTTAGATAATACTAGACACAATATTTATTGAATAAAAGTATTAATGAATAAGCTTTTACTTTCAGTGTTAAGACTGTAACCTTTGATTTGAGAAAATTCTAATTTGCTATATTATGAATTTGCTGAAAAGAAGAACTAATGAACAAGAGGTTTCAGAATGGTAAGTAATGCTTAGAACTGATTATGTTTTAAGAAAAAAAAAATTTTCCTGCAGCTTCCTGGGTAGGTTAGACATATTTTTTCATGTTCCAAATGCATGGGGAAAAAAAAGAGGAAACAATTTAAAAGATTATGACGAGGTTGTGATTTTAATTTTTCTTATTCCTAATCCTTTAGGCCTTACTCATTTTCTTTATCTATATTATATTTTGCATAATTGTCTTCAGAAAATGAGAATTACTTTAAGTATTTTTATAATATGCAAGTCAGGATTTTACATATACTGCAATAGGCTTTGTTTTAGAAAAAGAGGTCAATACCAGTTTTAAGGAATAGCAGACAGGAAAATCCCCAAAGACTTTGGCAACAATAAGGCAATAATACAGTTATGAAGGAAATGATGAGTGAAGGGATATTAAGAGTATGGATCCAGTTCATAGAAAATAAGGTGTAAAGGAAAGATTTCTATTCTTAAATCATATTTTGAGTGTAGAGAAGATGCATAAGACTATAAGTGAGGAAAGCATTATTGTTATAGAGATTTCTGTGTTATTTCAATAGTTAGCAATTTATATGTGTTCAGACTTAGGGAGGTAATAATGTTATTGATGAGGAGAGGGAAAAGTAGAGAAAACATATTTGAACTTGAAGCAAAATATGTATAATTGGGTTATAGAAAAACATGAAAGCTTGAAAATATTGGTTGAAATTGTCCTGATGGTCTACTGGATGTTGTACAGACTATGAAGAAACTCATCTGACAAAAATAAGTTAATGAGCTTCAATATTGAAAAGTATTCTGGTCAAATTTGTCTTCTGATTATGATTAAGATAATGGTCAACACTCACTGTGCATACTTTGTCAAGTGAATAGAGTCTAGTTTTAAATACTGTTTACTCTGCATTCTATGTTTTACTCCAATATGTGAGTGATAGCTTACAAAATATCAGCGTTGATGATTAGCAAGAACTAGATAGAGAACATCATTTTGTTCCTAGAGTCTCATGTCATTTAATTTTACACAGGAAAAATGATTCAAGCAAAGAGAAACATAGAATCTACTGGCTGGTCTCTGTGTCTTTGAGAAAAATAGAGAAATTTAGAAAGAAATTGCTATGATAGAAAAGAAAATATGATGTTCACTTAATCTTAAACATATTTTGCTAAAATAAATTAATTCATTCTTATTTTAAATTTATGAAGCCTTGACAGGGAATAGAAGATGGAACAGCAATACCACTCTTTGATTCTACTGAACAAATCACCATGCTCAGATTCAATGGTTCCGTCTTCATGCCCACTGTACTAACTCTCATTGGGATTCCTGGCCTGGAGTCAGTTCAGTGTTGGATTGGGATCCCATTCTGTGCCATGTACTGTGCTGCTGTCTTTGGGAACTCCTTAATCTTAGTTATAATCAGATGTGAAAACAGCCTTCATAAACCCATGTACATATTTTTGGCCATGTTGGGGGCCACAGACATTGCACTTAGCACCTGCATTCTTCCCAAAATGTTAGGCATCTTCTGGTTTAATTTGCCAGAGATTAATTTTGATGCCTGCCTTCTACAAATGTGGCTTATTCACTCATTCCAGGCAATTGAATCAGGTGTCCTACTGGCAATGGCTCTAGATCGCTACGTAGCCATCTGTGATCCTTTGAGACATGCCACCATCTTCTCCCAACAGCTCTTGACTCACATGGTAGTTAGTGTGACAATTAGGGCTGTCATTTTTGTAGCACCACCCATTGTGCTTATCAAATGTCGTCTTAAATTCTACCGAACTACTGTCATTTCCCACTCTTATTGTGAACACATGGCTGTTGTAAAACTGGCTATTGAAGATACTCGCATCAACAGAGCACTTGGTCTCTTTGTTGCCTTCTCCATCTTAGGCTTTGATATCACTTTTGTCACCTTGTCCTATATTAAAATTTTTATTACTGTCTTTCAACTGCCCCAGAAGGAGGCACGCATCAAGGCCTTTAATACATGCATTGCCCATGTTTGTGTCCTTCTACTGTTCTACCTGCTTGCTTTTTTCTCTTTCTTCACACACAGGTTTGGCTCTCATATACCACCTTATGTTCATATCCTCTTATCAAACCTTTACCTGTTAGTCCCACCTTTTCTCAACCCTATTGTCTATGGAGTAAAGACCAAACAAATACGTGACCATGTCCTGAAGATACTTTTCTCCCGAAAAAATCTTGATCATTAGTGGCTCCTTTAATAAATATATTAAGTTGATTCAGAACAGCAACCTGAACTGGGTGAAATTCATGTCTTCTATTAATAGCTACATCTTAAAAATAGATCTTTAAATTCCAAATGCTCATAGTTGAATGAAATGTTCAATAAATCATCTAACACTAAACACTTTGGTTTGCTGCTTATTTAAGAAAAAAACTCTTGTGTTGAGAATTCAGATTTATTCTGAAGTCTTTGTCTTGTACATTTAAACAGAGTCTCTTCATTGGTAATACTTAAACCTACATAGAAATCAAATTACAGATAATTTCCAAGAACCATGTCACAGATAAATATTCTCTAAGTACTAACTCAACTCCTAGCCATGCTTTTCGCTATGCCTTATTTTATATCATCTGCTTATAAATCAATATTTTAATTGATTTGGAATCATATCAATTTTTTATCTATTTTCTGAAATACTTATGAATATAAAAATGATGTAAATTGGTAATACAAAATTAACATAAAGCACATAATGAACATAGGAAGGAACACATGAAAAGCACATGTAAAAATTAGGTATATTCATAAATGTACGTTTTAGTATAAATAAATGTATTAGCAATTAAATAAAAATTATCCTTCCTGAGCCACACATTTTTGTCATATTGCTCAATATGTGCTTTATCATATTTGGAGATCTAAGTTTTAGAACTTAATACATAGAAAAAAATTATTATATTCAGAAGTTGTCTATTATGGTATCTTGTATTCATGAACTGTTTCTTATTTGCACTATCAGCAATACATAAGGCAATGTTTGAGACTTTTTTAAAACCTCAAAAAACTGCATTAAAAAATAAACATTTTAAACATTTTCTGCCGCTAGCCAAAGGTATTCTAAGGCAATGTATCTATAAACTTTAATATAATAGTCACCATCCAGATGAAAACCTGTATACAGGAGTTTACTCCAATATTGTGAAAGTAAACAAAGATGATGGCTTTAAACAAATCTGTCCAAATACTGTAATAAATTACAAATATAACTGGTACCTGGTAAGTAAGTCCTAAAACATAGACCAGATCTTTCTTAAATCTTTGCTATTTCTCTATCTTTATTATGATTAGGACATTTCATCAATAGTGATTTGGTTTATATTATATTAAAATCAACTTATAATATCAAGAAACAGTAAGATAATTTTTTTAAGGCATCAAGTAAACAAAAAGATCTGGATCTCTAATTTGGGGTAGATTCATAGTTAAAGAATGATCCAAGAAACATGGAAAGAACTATCATTGAAGAGACAAAGCAGAGCATAATTTTGGAACAAATATTGTGAATACACAAAATCAAGTAAATTAAGATATAAAAGTACATCGGCAGAAGGAATAAAATAAAATGTTGCCGGATATCAAACATACAAAGAATGTATTTATTGAGATAATAAAAGCTTAATTCATTTCAATTCTGTATTAGAAAGTAAATTTTTCACGAAGTTTTGACATTTATGTAGTACATAATGAATAATTCACAAAGCCATCCCCTCTGAAAAATGAAGAAAATGTGTAAATATATAAAAGTGCCAATTATAAGGCATATATTTATAAGGATTCTTAAATATGTATATAGGTGTACTTAAAATGATAGTTTCTATACCTAAAATCAAATTATTAACTGATAGTGATGTTCTTCAATACGGTAATGTGACACATTTCTGAAATGCATACATCAATTAGCAGAATACGAAAATCATCTTTGTCTGACATCTTTATTAATACTTGAATAGCCTTTTATAATTTTAGCCAAATAGTGTATATACAGAAACAATTATTATTTTGGTTGTAATTTTCCTGATAGCTAACTATATTTGATCAAAATTTTATTTATATATGGCACACTTTGATATTATTTTTCATAAGGACCCTTATTCATTTTCTACAAGACTGCCTGTTATGTCCTTTTGTTGCTAAATTTTTAAAGATTTGATTATTTCTATTATAATCCTTTCCTTTAATTGGAGATTTTCTTTTTCCTTTTCTAAATAATTGTATTATTTAAAAACCATTGCATCATAAAATTATTCACATTTAAGGTACACATTATTATAAGTCAAAGTTTGTATATATTATAATAATTTCACCAACAATCTGATTCTCCTCTTCACTATGTAAGTGACTCCTTTTACCTCATTTAATTACACTTCCACCCGCTTTCTATCTGGTAATTACTAATTTCATGCACCGAAAATTAATTTTTGATTGATTTGGTTCATTTGTTTGCTTTTTTTATGTACCACATATGAATACAATTATCTTATTTTTGTCTTTCTTCTGCCTTATTTTGCTAAGCATAATATTGTCAAGATCCATACATTATGTTACAAATGGAAGAATTTAATCTTCTTAATGAAGGAGTAGTATTCCATTATGTATATATACCACATCTTCTTTATCCAATCATCTGCTGATGGACACTTTTAGCTACTATAAATAATGCTACAATGAACACAAGGGTTTATATTTAAATAAAGGTTTTGAATAAATGTTTTGGTGTCTTTCAGGTGAATAGACAGAAGAGATAACAGGATCTTATTAAATTTTCATCCTCAATTTTTTGAGGCTACTCCATATTACTTTCCATATTGTTTGCAACAATTACCATCCTACTAACAGTATTTTTGAGTTCCCTCTTTTCTGTATCTCAAAAAAAGAAAACTTGTTTCCAGTCTTTTGAATAATAGTCATTCTCACATGTATGAGACGATTTTTTATTTTTGTTTTGATTTTCATTTGTCTAATAGGAAAAGACATGAAGCATCTTTTTATGTACTTGTTAGACATCTGCATGTCTTCTTCGGAGAAATGTCTATTGAGATATGGCCGATTTAAGTTGGTTTTCTTATTTTTCTGTTGTTGAAATTTATGATGGATACTAATTTTTCGTCAAATGTAGTTGTGCAAATAGTATCTCCCATTCGGTAGGAATGTAATTTTATTTTGATGGTAGCTTACTGTGAAAAATGTTTTAGTTTGTCGTAGTCTCATTTTTTAAATTTTTTATTTTCAAATCCTTTGGCATTGAAGACAAATTCCCAAAGACATCATAATGTCATGTCTTATCTTTGTATTTCATGGTGTCTACTCTTACACCCAAGTCTTTAATCCATTTTTAAATTATTTTTGTCTATTTTGTTAGCGAATGATCTTATTTGTTATATTTTTTGTTATACATATTGATATGTTCTGCTTCTCTGTAAAATATTCTTGATTAACTTTTGAAAAACAGATGCTCTTATTTTAATGTATTCAAGTGATTCAAATGATCAAATATTTAAAAAATGCTAATGCCTTCCTTTCCTTAAGAAATTGTGGCTTATTAGGTATTAACTAACATAGTCACTTTATATGTTTTTCATTCATGTTTAGATGTAATATCCATTTAAAATTCCTTTTTTGCTCAACTTTGGTAAATTTGAACATTTTAAAGTGTATAATTTAGTGGTTTTTAGTGTATGGTACTATCACCATTGTCAAATTTCAGAATATTTTCATCATCATAAACAGAAGCCAATACCCATTAACAGTTATTCCTCATGAACTCTATGCCCCAACCCCAACCTTGGCACCCATTAATTTACTTTTTGTCTCTATGGATTTGTCTTTCTGGGTATTTTATATAAAGTACGTATTTGTGGTCTTTTGTGATGACTTCTTTTGATTACTGTAATATTTTCAAGTTCCACTCATGTACCACATATCAGTATTATATTCCTTTGCATAGCTGATTAATAGCCATTGTATGAATAGATCATATTTTTTAACCATTAATTGATGGGTATTTGGATTGTTTCTATTTTTTACTATTATTAGACATCATTGCAACAGCATCAAAATAGGCCCAATTCAGGTTATTTATCTTCAATTTGAAATAAGTACAGTCAACATTGTTATGTATTTTTCTTTAGCTGCATTCATTTGTAAGAGAAAAGTCACGAGTAAACTAAAAATTTTGATTTGGCACATATCAAATATGATATGAAAGAGTACAGTAGTTGAGTATATAGCAGATAATCACAAAAAGATGGGATATGAACTATGAAAGGGATGATGGACAGTGGAAATAAGGTAAGATCAACAGATTATATGTATTCCATTATGTCAAAGTATTTCTGAAGTCAAAAGAGAAGTCAGTTGGTAAAAGTAAATCGTATTGAAAATAATGATCACCAGATATAGAATATCTATTATGTCCAAAAGAATAGTTGAGAAATGTTGCTGAGTTGAGTATTAGCATGATTTAAGTAACAATGCTTCTCTCAGTGAAGAAATGATGTACAGTATGGGTTGATTTCCTTTTTTGTTACTCTTCTGTTATGCAATACTTGGGGAAAGATGATATATGTACAAATTCCTCAAGCACTTGGTAAATGAGTTAGATATATTCAATGCTTTTATATTTAAAGTAAAATTATCTCCTAATGTTTTGTTAACAAACAGTTATTAAGATAGCTGTACTTTGTCACTGTACTTTGTGGTAAGGCAATATCCATAAAAGTGCTTTTTACATCTAGGAGTACATTCCTGGAATGGATATCATCTTTACTTGAACTCTGGTGACCTATTAGATAAGGTCACTGGATATAGTCTACATATATCCCAAGAACTCAAGTTCAAGACCTGGGGTGAGGATGTCAGGGCAAACAACTAGGATGAACAACCAAATAAAATAAATGACTGTATCTTCCTCCTCTCTTTTCCTATCTGCTTGACTTCGTGTATGTATATATATATATATATATATATATATATATATATATATATATATATATATATATACCACATCTTCTTTATCCAGTCATCTGCTGATGGACACTTTTAGCTACTATAAATAATGCTACAATGAACACAAGGGTTTATATTTAAATAAAGGTTTTGAATAAATATTTTGGTGTCTTTCAGGTGAATAGACAGAAGAGGTAACAGGATCTTATTAAATTTTCATCCTCAATTTTTTGAGGATACTCCATTTACCTTTCCTTAAAAAATAAAATAAACATATAGATATATAAATAAATATCATCTTTGTAAATTTTTTTGCAATTTAAAATAACTATGCCCGTCATTCATGTGTGATATTGTTAAAGCATTCCTCCTTGACAAGATATTGTGCCATTCATAAAGATATTTTGGATGAGTTTTCATAAATTGATAAATCAATAAAATATAACAATGATGCATCTAATATAACCATTTTCTAAATAATCAGTGAGCTCTTCTAAGTTTGAGAGAGATAGTCAAGATAGCAACATAGTAGAAGTCAACTCTTTTGTCTTGTCCACAGAACAACTAAGAATGCACCTATTTTGTAGACACAAACACAGGTCCAGAAGCTATAGAGACCATAGGAGCAATCACAACCACAAAGGTCATATGAAAATGTCAGGGTTCAGAGCTTAACCACAGATTTAGGATTTGGGCTGTGGTAGAAGGAGTGGAGCCTCAGGAAGAAATAAATCTCCCTGAGAGTCACTCCAGCAATAGAGTCCATGCATCAGGACCAGCACACAGAATGAGGGAAGGTCTTGGAGCAGGACAAAAGGAGGATCAGTGTCCTGGGAGGTTGAGAAGGAACCCTTTAGGGGAAATTTGCACAGGACACCACCATAATGGAAAATATCAAAGGACACCTCCAACTCCAAATCCTCCTATCATGTGGTTCAGGAGCTACAGAACATGCCCCAGAAATCTTGACCCAATGTGTAAAGTAAGGAGAGTCTCTCAGAAAGGAGGAAGTCTCAACAGTTACCTATTAGTGCAGCCATGTGAGTGGAGGAAGAAATGCTGCCTAGTTGTGAATAGTAGGTCAACGATAAAAAAATTATCATTACTGTTAAGATCTGACATGCTGGGAAAATCTCTGTATACCTGACAAAAACTCCAAACCCGAAGGCTGAACGTTCAGATCTCAAAGCAGTGTCCACCTAAGACCTTAAACAAATCCAACCAGTGGTGATGATATAAAACTCAGAATATTCAGTTTTTTAACACGATTCAGGCTTATTTGCTGCAAGTTGATACACTACAAAAGACCATCACTACATGGAAACCTATCCCACAAAACCTAAACAGAATGCTAAACAGAGCAAAACACAGAAATAAGTGTGAAATGATAGCTCCAATTAAAACTCCAGAAAAACCCTGAGTAAAACAGACACATAAAAACTATCTGAAGATGTACCTAGAGCAATAATGATAAACATACTTATGGAAATTTAAAAAATAAAATAAAATAAAGGTAGAGAAAGAGATAAGAACTGAAGCAAAAAGTCAAAGAATTGAAGAACAACATAGCTAAGCTAAAGAACTCAAAACAGGGACTCAAGAGTAGGATCGATGAAGCCGAACTCAAAACAGGGACTCAAGAGTAGGATGGATGAAGCCTCAAATAGACTCAGTGAGCTAAAAATAGGACAGAGGAATGCGCTCAAGCAAACCAGCAAAGAGAAATAAGAATGAAAATAAAGAGAGCATTTGAGATCTATAGGAAAACACCAAAAAGAACAACACTTGCATCATAGCAGTCCCAGAGAAGAGAGAAAAAAAGGATAAAACACTATTTGAAGAAATAATAGCTGAAAATTTCCCTAACCTAAGGAATAAAGCAAGCTTCCAGAAGCTCAGAGTCTCAAACAAAAGAAACAAAAACAGACCTACACTAAGATGCATTTTTACCAAAAGGTAAAAAATGCAAGATAATGAATCTTAAAAGCAGCTAGAGAAAAATAAGTCACAAAGATATGAGTTCTCATAAGAATGTCAACAGACTTCTTAAGTGAAACTCTACAGTACATAAAGAAAAGGCATGACATAGTCAAAGTGCTGAAGGGAAAAAATTTTCAACCTAAGATAATTATATCCTGTGAGATTATTACCTAGAACTGAAGAAATGATAAAGTTTTTCAGATAAGTAAAATTTAAAAAAAATCATCATTGCAAAAACAACTCTACAGAATTACTAAAGGATACTCTATGAAAGTAAAGAAACCCCGCTTAAAAAGAGTAAGATAGCAAAATATAAAAAGTGGGAAGGAGGAGAGAAGAATAAAAGTATGGATGGTTAGAATGAGTGCAAAACTAATCTTTCATGTAAAAATAAGAAATAAACATAGAACTCTTAATGCTAAACTCAGGGTAACTCCAAAACAGATCTCCATGGAAAAAAGCAAAGAAGAAAACAGAACTCAATCAAAACATAAATACACTCAACACACCTAAGAGAAAGAGAAGAACAAAGACACTTTAGAACAATATCCAGAAGACACATTGCAAAATGACAATAAACAGCTACATATCAATAATCACCCTAAATGCTAATGGACTGAATTCACCAAAGGACATAGTGTCGCCAAAAAAGACTAAAAAGCTAACCCAACCTTCTGCTGTATTCAGGAAACCCACCCACCTTCTTTCAAAAGGTAAATAAAGGTTCAAATTCAGGGTTAGAGGACAATCCAATAGTCAAATGTCAACCAAAAAAGGAAAGAACAGCCATATTCAGTAGACAGACTTCCAACTAAATAGGCTGAAAAAAGATATAGACATTATATAATGATTAAAGAGTCAAGCCAGTATGAAAACATAATGCTTATTAACAAATATGACCCCAATGAAGGAATATCAAAATTTATTAAGCAAGTATTATTAGAACTAATGAGAGACATCAACACAATAACAGTAGGAGACTTCAACACCCCACTTACAAAAATGGGCAGATCAACCAGGCAGAAAATTAACATTAAAACAACAGTCTAATAACATAAACCAAACACTTCATCCAATGACTAAAGATTTCATTCTCTTCTCAAGTGCACATGGAACATTTTCTAGGATAGATCATATGTTGCAACACAAAACATGTCTCAACAAATTTTCAAGATTAAAATCATACCAAGCATCTTTCTCAGACCAGAATTGCGTAAAACTAGAAATAAGTCATACACACACACACACACACACACACACACACACATACACACACACATACATATACACATGCACACACACAAATGCTGGTAGACACTGAATTAAATTGGAGACCTAAAAATGTGCCTCTGAATAATTCTTGGGTAAAAGTGGAAATCAAAGAGGAATTTTAAAATGCTTAGAGCCAAATGAGAATGGAAACATGAGTTTCCAGAATCTATGGGGTGCAGCAAAAGCAGTACTAAGAGGTAAGTTCATTGTTGTTCAGGACTAACTCAAGAAAAATTAAAAATTGTAAATAAACCATCTAAATCTATACTAAAAAAAAGCTAGAGAAAAAAGAACAATTAAAGAAAACAAAGAATAGAAGAAAAGAAATAAAATCCAAGCAGAAATAAATGAAATAGAAAGAAAAAAATAATCAGAAGAGCAATGAAACCAAAAGATGTTTCTTTGAAAAAATAAACAAAATTGAAAAACCATTGGCTAGACTCAAAGAAAAAAATTAGAACACTCTCATAATTAAAGTCAAAAATGAAAGAGTAATGACAACCACAGAAATACAGTATGTTATAAGAGACTGCTATGAATAACTGTGTACCAAGAAAGTGGACATCTTGAGGAATTGTGTAGATTTTTAGAAAAATTCAGTCTACCAAGTCTGAGCCTGGAAGAACTGGAAAACCTATACAGAATAATCACAAAAAGCAACGAATTGATGAGGTAATCAGAAGTCTCTCTAAAAATAAAAGCCCAGGATCAGATGACCTACTAATGAGCTTTACCAAAACTTTATAAAAAAAATTAATATTCTTCTCAAACTCTTCCAAAATATTGAAGAACAAGGAACACTTCCAACAACTTCCTATCAGGCTAACAGTTTTATGCTGTTCCCAAAGGCTGATATAATTGTCACCAAGAAAAAAAATGCAGACCAATATGTCTAACGAACATAAACGCAAAAATTCTCAACAAAATATTGGCAATCTGAATCCAACAATGTATCAAAAAGTCCATCCATTAGAACAAAGTGGGATTTATTCCAGGAATGCAAGGATAGTCAATATATATAAATCTATCAATGTAATAAAACATAATAATAAGAGCAAGAGATAAAACACATGATCACATCAATAGACACAGATAAATCATTTGACATATTCCAACCCCCATTTAAGATAAAAACCCTGCATGAACAGGATTAAATGGCACATACCTCAACAAAATAAATGTCATATATGATAAAACCATAGCTAACATAGTCAATGGTGAACATTTGAAAGCATTTCCTCTTAGGGCAGGAACAAGTCAAGGCTATTCACTCTCATCACTGCTATTTAACATCTTACTGGATATCTTAGAGCAATTGGGATTAAAAAAGAAATAAAAGAAATCTAAATCAGAAAGGTGGAAATAAAATCATCACTATTTGCTGATGGTATGTTTATATATATTGAAAACCCTAAACACTGTCAAAAAACTGCTAGATCTTATCAATGAATACAGTAAAGTGGCAGGTTATAGAACCAATGCACAAAAATTTGTTGCAGTTTTATAATCAAAGTACATGCTGGAAGAAAATAAAGACAAGAAAACCACACTATTTTAAAACAGAAATAAAAAAATTATGTATCTGAAATACACTTCACAATGTAGGTGAAAAACCTGTACTCTGAAAACAACTTCTTATTAAAAGAAGTAAAGGAAGATACACAGGGATAGAAGACTTCCCCTGTTCAGGTTAGGAAGAATCAGCATTGTTAAAATAGATGTCTTACCTAAAATAACATATAGATTCTATGCAATCTCCATTAAAAACCCAGAAGCTTACTTCAAGAAAATAGAACCAAAATATCTCAAAATCTGTATGGGACAACAAAAAACCTGAATAGTCAAAGGAATTATGAGAAAGAACAATAAATCTGGAGGAATTACACTCACAGACATGAGCTACACTGAAAAGTGAATAAAACAACATGGTATTGGACTAATTACAGAGACACAGATAAGTAGAATAGAACTGAATTACAAAAACTGACTCACTCACATACAATCAGTTCATCAATGACGAAGGAGTCAAAAGGATATGATGGAGAAAGGAATGTCTCTTCAATAATTGGTGTTGGGATAACTGGATACTCACTTATAAAAATATGAAGTTAGACCACTCTCCAACACCATTCACAAACACTAATTCAAAATGGACTAAGCACTTGGACATGACAGGAAGCTACAAAATTCTTGGAAGATAACAGAAAATACATTCCATGAAATCATCCTTAGAAAGGTCTTTGGGGACTCGTTTCCAGCATCCAGGAAAACAAATAAATAAATAAATAAACAATTGGGGCTACATGAAACTAAAAATCTTCTCCACAGCAAAAGAAAACATCACCAAAACAAAACAACCTCCTAACTTTGAGAAGATACTTACATTCCATATTTGACAAGAGCTTGATATCCAAAACATATAAAGAACATATAAAACTTAGTAAAAGAAAAAAAGGCAATCCCCTAAAAAAAATGGAAAGAAGAATTATAGAGACATTTCTTTATAAAGGACCTACAGATCCATGAAAAGATGTCCCTACTTGCTGGTTATCAGGGAAATGTAAATCAAAACAACAATGAGATATCACATTACACCTGCAAGGCTGTCTATTACTCCAAAACCTGGAAAAAACAAATGTTGGTGAGGATGTGGAGAAAAGGGAACACTTATATACTATTGGTGGGAGTGAAAATTGTTGTAACCCCTATCAGAAATAGTCTGGAGTTTCCTCAAAAAGTTGAATATGGAAATCACATATGATCCAATCACCCCACTTCTGGGTATTTACCCAAAAATACAAAATCACTGATTCACAGATATTGAAGCACCTCTGTATTTATTGCAGTCCTATTCACATTAGCTAAGCACTGGGAACTACCCAAGTGTGCAAAGTCAGGTGAATGGATAATGAATTTATATCTCTCTTACACACACACACACACACACACACACACACACACATACACACAATGGAATAATACTACATGGACCTTAGAGGATAATAAATCCTATCATTTGAATACATTTGACTAAAAGTGGATGAATCTGGAGGGGATTAGCTAAGTGAAATAAGTCAAAAGAAGATAGATACCAGATGACATATGGACTATGAAGAGACAAATAAAGGGACGGACAAAAGAAAACCAACCCTTGGACAACTGAATAGAACTGAGGTTACCAACAGGCAATGGGATAGGGGGAGGGGCCAAGTGGTTATGGAACCCACTGGACAATGGTGAAGAAACTTGGTGATTTGATGGAAGGTGGGGTGTATTGACATATATCTGAGGAATGGGGAAACTGCATATATGGAGAAACTACACAAAGTTTATTTTAATTTGTAAAACAAGTTACTGCAATCAAATACTAAAAGGGTTAAAAAACAGTCTAAATAATGTGTCAAAAATTAATGATATTTGAGTTTAAGTGTTAAAATTACAGGCATATTTCCCATAATTGCTGCATTAATTAATTTTATATAGTGAGAAAATAATATCCAAACATATATGTATTTTAAACTATATATTAAATACATTTAACATTACTGTGATTAAAATATTGTTAGAAATAAAAAACTGTGATCTCCTTTTCCAAAAAGATATCTTCCTTCCTGTCATCTTTACAGATAGGAAATAGATCATCTGCACATTGTCAAATTTCTTCCAATTTATAACAAGTCTTATAAGAACTTATTATATAATAAATTCTGTTCTCTCTATTACACCCCTACACATTTCTACCTAGGGTTGCTGAAGTTCATCTTGAAATCCTTTGTATCGCCACGGAATGGCCAAGAGTAAGTGAAGTCAATAGGAAAAGGCAATCGTTTTGTTTTCAATTCCTGTTTCTTAAAAAGCATAAGATAAATCTGGCCAGTTGTCTGTACAAAGGAATGGAGTCTGATTCTATGCATTCCCTCACTTTAGGTTCCATTTTTCTGTCTCGCTGTGAGAAGGCAAAAGGAATCTCAATTTCAGTGCCCTGAGAAACACGATTGCAGTTTTGCCGTGAGAAGGTGCTAAAGTACTGCCATTCATTGGTTGGAATAATCATTTCAATTCCAGTTCCCCTGGGAATGAGTATTGAACTAATCCCGAGTGGGTAATTGTTCCTTTGGTCTTCCTTCTTTGCCCTAGGGAGTACTAAGTACCTCTCAGGATTTGCAAAAGACTTTCTGATGAACTTTAGTCAGCAGGGAAATTGATGTTAGAAAACACAAATCTTCCACAGCTAGGACCAGAAAAGAGCAACCTCTGTGCCAGTACTTCCTATCACTGCTTCTGGACACGGAGTGAGTAGAAGGTTAGGAATATGTACCAGGTCCAGTGAAGATAAATTTATATATCCTGAAGTACAAAAACAAGTACAAACAATGACTATAGACTCTAGAAAAACATTAAATATCATAAAAGTAAAGGGCGATATTTTTCTTAGAGTCTAACTGCAAAGTTCTAGGATCCACAATTTAGGAACAATCATGATAAAGTGGAGAATCCGCTTTGTGAGGTTAAGAGATAAGGGCACTTAGCAACACACTGCTGGAGAAGTTCTGTAGATCTGCCCATGTTTTACTTGAAAGAAAGGAGGTCATGAATGATTTGAACTTTTCTGCTCCTATAGCTGAAGATATATGACTTTAAAAGGAGGACAGTGATTACAAAGAATATGTTGGTTCAATTTAAGGAGGTATGTCTAAAAGTGAAAATTGTACAGTAAATAGTCAGATGGACATGGAAAGGAATCGATACTCATATAGTCAGCTTCCAGGATTCTGTACTGAAGAATTCTGCCTTGGATTGGTGATCAGGTAGAACAGCTGTCAAAACATTTTAAATTAAAAATTTATGAGCAGAATCTAAATTTGTTGGAGTCAGTGAAGAACTCAAATTAATAGTTGGAAGTATGAACATAGAGAAATGTTTTAAAATATTTAGGTCAATCAACACTTGAAAAATTATCAATCAGTTTAATTTAGACTTAAACAACTAGTCACAAGAATCATTTCTGCTCTTGATTAAAAAAAATCATTGGTACATATTCTTGTCAGTCCAATGACTGAACTATAATTCTCGCTGGTATCTAGTTATTGAAAAAGTGTAAAGTGTTACCAGCAGCAGGCTTTGTGTCACAAGAAGAATTATATTCGGAGGCCTTCTCTTTCTATCTCTGCTGCCTACCAAGGCACTTCCACCTCATTGTATCTATGTATTTTTCAATTACTTGCCATGGGATATCTTGGATAATTCTCAAAAAGACCCACTCCCTCTTAATTTTATTTCTGCTTTTGCTGAGAATAAAAAAATTAGAACTCTCTACTCCTTTTCATCAGTAAGTATCCTCTTTGTCTATCTAAGGATTATCTCTGTCAACAATGATTCCATAAAGAGACCTAGACTTCCAACTTCATTCGCTTAACTTTATTTCTTACACTTCTGCATCATCTTTATTGCTCTCCTGGTAAAATAGATAAGGTTCTCTTCTCTTAGGCCAGGCACTATTTAACCCTCTTAAGTTTGTTAACTACTATTTTTAAACTGCCCTTACTGTCTAATGTGTGAGAAAGAGACTATGTGAGGAACTGTGATTACTTACTAATGAGAAATTGGCATGTATGACTTGATTCCCTGAATCTTATTCCCATAGCAATATGCAAATTTACCAGCTGCCATTCTTTATTTGGATAGAAGTAGGGTCTTGCAACAATCTCATAGCTGAATATTTCATTTCGTGATGAAAAGGAAACTCAAGGTGAGAAAATGTAGTTCTATGGGTAACATCACAATACTAAAAAGAGACCTTCTGTGAATATTTTATTCAAATATCTGTCTGTTCTAGAGAATATCCAACCCTGCAAGTTTAGGTGAATGGAAGTAAATAGGGAGAAAGAAAATAATGCTAAATATGTAGTGGGTTTCTTTCTAATTTTCATTTCTGATTTCCATGAACAGGTTAGAAAAAGAAAGAGAAGATGAAGATGAGGAGGAAAAAGAACCTCACTAAGCAGCATCATCATATTGGCCTCTTTGCAGGCATGTTGTCCAAATACTCAGTGTTAACTCTGTGGAGATCACTGAATGTGGGTGGATGATTTTGCTAACGTGGAAACTGGTAAACCTTTTCATGGGTCTCCATTTTGACATTGTCACATTCGTTTAAAAAATGATAAACATGCTGATAATGCTTGATCTGTTTCTTACCATACAATAATCATTGATTGGATGAGAGCAGGATATATAACAGTACAGAGAATCAGAGTTTGGTAAATTTAGTACCCTTGCTAAGATCCCTGAACTGCTATGCCTATGACAAATGACACTGTGTTCATGCCCTGTGTGCTGACTTTTATTGGGATCCCTGGATTGGAACCTGTACAGTGTTGGATTGGGATTCCATTCTGTGCTATGTACATCATTGCTTTGATGGGAAATTCTCTGCTTCTGATAGTCATCAAATCTGAACCCAGCCTCCATGAGCCCATGTATATCTTCCTGGCCATGCTGGGAGCCACAGACATTGCACTTAGCACCAGCATTGTTCCCAAAATGCTTGGAATTTTTTGGTTCAATTTGCCAGACATATATTTTGATGCTTGTCTCTTTCAGATGTGGCTCATCCACACATTTCAGGGTATTGAATCAGGAGTCCTGCTGGCCATGGCTCTGGACCGCTATGTAGCAATCTGTTATCCTCTCAGGCATGCTACCATATTCACTCAACAACTGGTTACTCATATTGGAATCGGGGTGATACTGAGGCCTGCTGTTCTAGTAATTCCATGCCTGTTGCTCATAAAGTGCCGTCTGAAACTTTACCGAACCACATTAATATCCCACACTTACTGTGAACACATGGCCCTTGTGAAGCTTGCCACTGAAGATGTATACATTAATAAGTTCTATGGTCTCCTTGGAGCTTTTACTGTTGGTGGCCTTGACTTCATTTTGATCACTCTCTCTTATGTACAAATATTTATCACTGTCTTCCATTTGCCCCAGAAAGAGGCACGTCTTAAGGCATTTAATACATGCATTCCCCACATATGTGTCTTCTTCCAATTCTATCTCCTTGCTTTTTTCTCCTTCTTTACTCACAGATCTGGATCTCATATACCATCATATATACATATCACCTTATCCAATCTTTACCTGCTGGTCCCACCTTTCTTCAACCCCTTTGTCTATGGGGTGAAGACCAAGCACATCCGAGATAAGGTGGCAAAAATGTTCTGTTCTAAAGACTAGATTTGACATTTGATTGATAGATTTCCTCCTCTGGATTTAATGGCTCATCTTTTTGTTCTATGTGACATGAAAATGTAGTCAATAGTTTGAATATCATCATATGGGATGCATATAAATTTTAAAAACATGTAAATTTAATGTGTTAAAATTTCCACAAGCTGTTGGCTTTAAAGTCATAAGACAATTAGAATAAACTAAGGGAAATAGAAGAGCCTATAAGGAGATACTGAATAACTAAATGCTTGATTATGGGAAGAATCAGCACATATGACTCATCATCTGAGATCCTGTCTGGGTAGATCATAGAGGAATATAATACTTACATTATTTTGTACTTAGAACAACAAAATCATGTTCCCATATATGATATATAAGTTCCTCTGTATTTTTTCTCCAACTGCTCTAAAATATGTAGTGTTTGCTTTGTCCCACTGAAATCTATCCCTTGAAATATGTCCTTTTTGTAAAGTTTATCTTAATTTTGTATGAAATAAGGATCTGTAAATAGTTCTGGCTTCTTGATGCCTGTTCCATTAAGTCATTCATGTTATAATCAAATTGCTGATTCCCAAACAGATGAGAGTACTATAGATGGGAGTTATCATAGTGTAATATATTGAGTATATTTACACAATGCTCTTCATATGGAGTTTAAACTGGCACAAACTCAGTTGAGATTATCATGATCATCACCATTATCATCCTCTTCATCATGAACATTTGATCACACTTGTATCTGAGTAGAAATATGGTGCCATATTTTTGTGTAGTTTGTATCACACTAAAATGAATTTTAAATATGAATTTAAGCATTTTTATGACCCAGTCTGTGTTCACTTTTTATTGACCCATACCTCTTGAGTTGCTCTATTATCTCAACTTTTCAGTTTTCAAAGATATACAAAGTAATGTAAAAGTCTGAAGCATAGATGGAAAAAAAGCAGTCAACAAAAACTGTTGTGAGAATGATTCATGTCAGATTTAACAAAGACTTCAAATGGCCACATCCAAATTGTCATTGTTCAGTAGAACTAATGGACTATAAATAGGTTCCAAGAACAAAGGGAAACCATATTTCAAGAATTAAAAATGACCTACATATAAAAAATGTATTTTCCTGCCAGGAAAATTGTCCTTTTTTGGCCTCTTGCAATACCTCCAGAAAGTACAGATAGCTCTCAGAATATATGACTTCATAAAGTCAGTTGTATTTGTCCTCTGAAATCTTCCTTGCTGAAGACTTATAGCTTCAGTCTAATGCACTTTAACATCTTTCTTAAGTACCTTATTTATGTACCTTACTTATCATTGGGTGAAACTTTGTCTATCGCTTCTCCTTCCTGCTTATCTTGATTAAATATTAATTTGGATTTAATATACAACATATTTTTATTTTCCTTTTGCCCTTTTTAGTACATTTCATGTTATGCTTGAAAACTTTGCCAATTCAAAATTTATATGTGGTCCTCAATACATGCAAAATTGCTTATGATACTTAGTATATGAAAAATCATAAGACAGCCTAAAAATATCCATGTAAATCTCTCTTTTGAGCACATATGTAGTGTGTGTGTGTAATTTATGTACATATGTAACTTTTCCTTTGCTATACAATGAATCTGCTTTATCCCATTTGTCTCCCACCCCATTCTTTTCCTGAAACCACTGATTCACTGTTTTTTTACTAAAAGTCTATTGTTTCATTTAGATCACCATTTTAATGCTATTTTGTTTAATTTATTAATTTGCTTGATCTTGCACTCTTTACGTATATATATATATATATATATTTATGTGTATATGTGTGTTTTGTGAGTTGGTGTTTGAATTGAAATAATATGATTTATTGTATAAAGCTCAAACAAGGTAAAACACTTCTGTCCTTCCCCTACATTCCCTGTTGAGTTCATTCAAAAGTGTGATATATAGGCATTTTTTAATACTTGAATAAATATTTGTTCAAACATATCAGTGATGCAAACAATATTATGTATTCCCCTCATATTGTGGTAAAAGTGCTAAGGATATTGATTTGAAGTTTAAAATAAAATTTGTTAAGCAAAAGAGAAATCTCAAACTCCACTTACAATTTAATGTTGTTGACACTAAGATTAAAGTCAATTCACAAGTCTCGTGAGCATTCTAAACTCTTCTGTAGTCACTACAAAATGCAACTGTGTATATTTCGGAGTAAGGAGTAGACTATTAGACATGAAAAAGTCAGTTCAGTTCACCAAATCTTTTGCATTAACTATGGATATAATATATCAGCATAATGTATTTTATTAAATGAAGCAGAATGAAGTTTCAGGGCATTTTATCTCAATAATAGGTAAAAATTATGTGAATGACCGCAACAGAGTCAACTTGCCACACGTAAAAATGCTATGTAAAAGCTGTTTATCTGATCAAGAGTAAGTGTATGCATACAGCAGTTAAATTTAAAAAAAAATGAAATTATATTGCAAATGAAAGTTCAAAAAGCATGAGTTTACTATATATTTAATGATTGCATAGGTAAGTGTTCATTGTCATATGGTGGAAGTTAGTTCACTTTATATAACATAATATTTATATTTAAAAGAAGAAAAAATAAAAGTAATATCTCTGGCAAAATGGAAATTAGAAAACAGGAAAATCACTTTAAATATGCTTTTGAATATTAAATATTATGCATTTATTTTTATTGCCTCAAATAAATAGTAGTGATTCATTTTGCAAGTACTACCCTTTCTTTTTTTTTAAATTTCATTGAAGGAATGTTACATTACAACATTAAATAGATTTAAGTGATACCTCATAATGCATCAATACTCACACACAATAAAGTAAGATCACTGCTATTTCAGCATCCAATTCACCCATTTACCCCATTGTCCTTCTCCCCTTACTCTTGCTACAATCAATGATCTGCTTTTTTCTTTATGAGTGGGGCTGAAAGTCTGCTGTTTTATGCATTTTTTTAAAGCCTAATTGTTTATTTAATTTGTTTGTTTTGTATATCTACCACATAAGATGGTATATATACCACATAAGAGTGATCATATGATGTGTTTCTCCTGACTGTCTCACTAAGCATAATTCCCTCTAGGCACATCATGTTACTGCAAATGGCAGGATTTTGTCTTTTATGAGAGCTGAGTCCATTGTGTATATACTGCACGTCTTTATTCATTCATTTGTTGTAGTGCACTTAGGTTGTTTCTAGCTTTTGGCTATTACAAATAATGCTGTAATAAATAGGGGGATGCACATACCTCTGAAAGTTAGAATTGTTGTGTTATTAGTGTAAATACTAGCAGAAGAATAATTGGATCATATGGAATTTCCATTCTCAGCTTTTTTGAGAAATTTCCATGTTGTACCATTTTACACTCCCACCAACTGTGTATAAGAGTTCCATTTTCTCCATATCCTCTCCAACACTTCTTATTTCCAGTTCTTTGGATAATAGCCTGGTGTGTGAAGTAGCATTTCATTGTTTTCATTTACATTTCCCTAATGACAAGAGAAGCAGAACAACTTTTTATGTGTCTCTTGGACTTCTGCTTGCATTCCTTAGAGAACTGTCTATTACTTCTTGCACATTTTTAAATGGATTATTAGTAATACTACCTTTTCTATGCTAAAATATTAGTTGCCATTATTCAGTTTTGCTAAGTCAACCATCTTTGGATCCTGCAGTGCATTTGATGGGTCATGACACTGTAGATAATGGGGCTCACCAATGGTGGGAAAAGAATATAGATGTTGCCCGTGAGGACATGGTTCACAGGAGAGAGTGGACATCCTCTAAATGCATGTTTGAATTCCCTGTAGAACAAGAGTAGACAAATCTGTTGAAGAGACAAAAATAATACAATCTTTTAAATTATTTTTTTTTAATTGAAGACAGTTCTTAGATATTTGAGTCGTGGAGCTGCAAATCCAAACAGGATGAAGACAAAGAAAACCAGTCTCGGTTTCATCAGGATAACATTTATGAAAACTAAATGCGACTCCCTGAGATCTTTAATTTATTACATTACAAATTACTGTTATCTCTATGAACATGAAATAAATGCTTTCAGTATTTATCTTTCTTTATTTTCCTGTGCTTTGATGATCATATTCATACCTGTTAGGACCTAGGGCTCTTAACTGTATTGTTAACGTTCAAATACTAGCTCTTCCATTTGCAATGTGAATGATAGTTGGAAAATCATTTTTCGTATGTCAGACTTTCTATATCTACATTATATTCATATTTTGCTGTTTTGGGTTTATGTTTTTTTTTTGTTACTTACTGCATTGGTAATTAAAATATGGCTTGAATTTTAGTCAACATGAAATCTCATATAATAAAATCATTTTTTGTTTATTTTAAAGGAAAGGTACAGGCAGGAATGAAGACAAGTGGGCAGGCAGGTAGGAAGAGATAGGAGGAAGAAGCATTTTCTTTGTATTTAGTATTTCACATTGGTTGTCTCCCCTGGATTAGGAAATGAATTCAGCGGTATGTGCCCTATGTTCCTTCAGAGGCAATTGACCTAACCACTACTCCAACTAGGCATACCTATAATGAAATTTTATTGGGAATGGAATTTGCTATTTAATAAAGTTCAAGTTATTTTCTTCTGATTAATACTATTCTAAACTTATATTTTGAAAACAGCATTTTCAAACAAATATTAACTCGACAAAAAGAATTAGGTTTTTAACATTTTGTAAAAAGTAAATACACTTTAGTAAAAATAAAAAATGATAATACTATGTAAATTGTATATATAACATGTATAACTGACAAAGTATATTGGTTGCTTTAATTAGGATGGAGTATAGCAACTGAAAGATTATAATTGGATTTGAGTTTTATATCTATAATAGTTATATTTTCTGAACAAGTTTATATAAAGAGCATGACGCTGTGGATTTTTTTTCAGGATAATGGAAATTTAAACAAAAGTCATGTCAAAAATTATCCTACTCTTATGATTGAAAAAAAATAGTTCTGTAAGTCGAATATGACAAGTAAAAACCTAGGTATCATATCAGTAAACAATTGAATACTTAACCTATTAGGAACATCTTTCAGTTTATATTTGTTTTATTTAACATTATTCATAACTGCTATGCTTATATAAGTGATCACATGTGTTGGAGTTACAGGAAAAGAAAATACTTCACTTCTAAATGAATATTTAAGAAAAAAAAAAACAAAGGAAGGTTTACTTAAGTTTATCTGTGAGGATTAAATTTGGACTAACAAGAGTTCAAGTGAAGATGAATCTTCAAATTGATCTGAGTGGTTAAGACTATGGTCTCTGGAGTTATACTGTCAGAATTAAAATCATCACCAAATACTGGCTGTAGGAATTTAGCAATCCAATTAATGTCTCAAATTCATTTTAATCATATGGAAAGCATAGCTCATAATAATTCCTTTGGCTTAGGGGTGTGTGAGACTTACATTAAAACTTAAATGCCTAGAAGAATATTTGAGCCATCCAAATCGTCCAGTAGAATCTGTGTTTATTAACTAAACAAACCCATTGCTCATGTTGCAATAAGGTAATAATAGTTTTCATCATTCTTTTTAAAATAAAAACAGGATATCCTGGCAGATATGGAATTACTACCAATTAGTCTCCTTCCTGATGTTATAAATTACAGTCCTCTAGCACTCTCTTGATGGAGGACTTAAAAAGATACAATATACTTTCTGAGAGCAAAGAAACAAATGTATCTTTGATATTTTTGTAACAGAATTGATACTTCAGAAGTTATTGCTGAATAGGAAACAGGGAGTACATTACCACAGGATGTTTGAACAGGTCATATGAAGGTGAAATATAACTGCTTTTCCTAATGACACTAAAAGATTGATTTCATTTCCGGTAAGCAAATTCTATCATAATATATTATTTCTTGTAAAAAGATCATCTATTAAGATTACTTTTTTATCTTTCTCTACAGTCTACATTTTGCTAGGTGGATAAACAAGACTCCTAAGTGTGGATATGAATGTGGATAATAGATATAAATAACAGCAAATGTGACTTTTCAATCTTATCTAAAGAATTCTGTGTTTCAAGAGATGCCACTTCTGTTCAAATTGGCTTTGTATGAGAAATAAAACCGTATGAAAATTTTCAATCCAATGGACATAATTTCTGATGCGGAAAGCACCTCAAATTATCCATGTTTATTTTTTCTGCTCCTGACTAATTTCTCAACCTTTCTCTTAACAGGCTTCCCTGGCCTGGAATGGTACTATCCCTGGATCTCTATCCCTTTCTCCTTTATCTATGCAATAGTCCTCTCAGGGAACTGCCTGGTGCTCCATGTGATCCATATTGAGCCCAGCCTCCATAAGCCCATGTTCTATTTTCTGACCATGCTGGCACTCGCTGACCTGTGCATGGGGCTGTCCACAGTGCACACAGTACTGGGAGTTCTGTGGGGGATCACCCAGGAAGTCACCCTGGATGCCTGCATTGCCCAAGCTTACTTTATCCATGGTCTGTCTCTCACAGAGTCTGGAGTCCTTCTGGCCATGGCTTTTGATCGCTTTACTGCAATCTGCTATCCTCTGAGATACACATCCATATTAACCAATGCCAGGGTGATCAAAATTGGGGTGGGAATTTTCGTCAGGAGTTTTATGTTCATCATTGTTCCCATTTTTCGCTTAAAATTTTTCCACTACTGCAGATCCCATATCCTCTCTCACTCTTTCTGCCTGCACCAAGACTTGCTGAGATTAGCATGTTCTGACATCCGTTTCAACAGTTTCTATGCCTTAGCTCTGGTGATTTGTACACTTCTTTTTGATTCCTTGTTAATTCTTGTATCCTACATTCTGATTCTGTATTCTGTCTTGGCTATCACATCCCGGGAGGAACGACTCAAATCCTTGCAGACCAGTCTCTCCCATATCTGTGCAGTCCGGTTTTCTATATCCCAATCATTGGTCTCACCTTGGTGCACCGCTTTGGGAAGCATGTCTCTCCAGTGGTCCACGTCCTCATGGGATATATCTACATCATCTTCCCACCCCTGATGAGCCCAATCATCTACAGTGTGAAAACCCAACAAATTCGCGGACCAGTGCAGAGGTGGTTCTCTATGAAGAGAGATTGAAACGCTCTAGGTAAAATAGATGCTAAGTGATTTAGATGCAGAAAACTTAGGGAAAATTGAGGAAAGAAAGACATTTATTCAAGGAAAAAACAAGCTAACTGACAACAAAAGTTTATGGGACATGCCATTAGTTGAAAAAATTTGGTATCAGCAACAATAAATGCCATATTTCAATTCAAGTATAATGTTGAAGTATATACCAGTAGAATCATTTTTTACATGTCCTTATCATTTCTAAGGAAATATAAGATTTTCAAAGGTCCCAAAATTTTAACTTGTAAGATATATCTATCAATATTCATCCAAACACAAAGCTTATGTTTATTAAAGAAAGTACAATTGTAGCACTTGGTATGGTTGCTTTGATCACATAGATGTTATAATAGGTCTCTAATCTTAAGTAATGTTTTCATACTTGTTAATAGTTTTATAATAAATCATTTCAAAGCATTATCAGAAAAAGCTTCTCTTCTCAATAATCCATGAACAGATATATATATATATATATAAATATATGTATACATTTTTTTCTGCTTCCTTGAAGGAACCTTGTTACTTTTTACATATCAATAAATGGCAGGCTTACAATCTTAATTCCATTCACACAGAAATTGATGCTTTTTACTGTTCAAATTAATTGCTACACTTAGCAGTTTTATTTACTTTTATATCTTTTCTGCTTTTGATAAGTATCAACAAGGCAGGGGTGAGGGTGTTAATATTGATGAAAATATGTATTACTTAGTAATTAACAAGAGGTCAAATGACCAGCCATTTGGGAAAGCAATAAAGTTCATTTCACAGTGCAAACCTTGTGGAATTGTCATTCATGATGAGGGAGTTTATTTTTATCTTTTCTTTATCTATAACAAACCATCTTCATCCTCCTCATCCTCACCACCAATTTAGGGAAAAGCATTTATATCCATGTTGTTATAAAAACTAATCTTGAATAATTTGCAGAGCTCTACACATGAACTGCTGAGAGCAATCTTAGTATTCTGAATTAAGTCATGACAATGTTTCTAGCATATAGTCCTGAAAAGATAATGTTGCTTTAACACAAATGCAAAAAGAATTAAGACAAAGGAGGGAAATATGATTTTTCTATAAGATTCCTTGACATCCATACTTACATTATGGAAATTCAAGATTTGAACAAATCTTGATGTAGTGAACTGGAAATAAAAATTACTTGCAATCATTAAAGATGCTAATCACATTCAATTGAAATTTTATTGGTCCTTTTTCCAATTGTCTTTTAAGTGTATATCCAGAAACTAAGATTTCACAACAACATGGATATAGAGAAAGATAGTCAAATTATTGATAAGTTAAAGTTGATTCCCTTATTCTAAATGAAACTATATTATAAGTGAAGTTGGCTAAACACATATACCTGATAATTTATTTTCTTTACTTTTTTGAGTTGGATAGAATTATTAACACAAATATAGCTATGTAATATATATGTGTATACACATATGCATACATAAATGGATTCATGCATAATATTCCTACTTATATTCAAAGAGATCGAATTTGAAACAGCAATAGTTGAGTATAAAATTGTTTTTTCATATATTACTCTCATAATCCCCTTTAAAGTATAAAATTAAAAAATTCTCGCTATAGCGTGCTAATTTGATGCTTATTTGAGAGTGGACTCAGTGACTGGCCAGTGCAGAGCATGGACTTGAACGCAACTGATAGATATTTTGAGCTTATAACTGTCTCCATCTGCATGGACAGTACCTGAGATGTTCTATTCTGGAATGCTGCTGTCCTTGCCCACTTGAATGCAATTTTTTCTTGCCCAACTGGCTGTTCCTGTCCCTCCTTCTTCTGACATCCCCTATAAAAGAACCCCTCTCCCCACTGAATGGCATGGTAACTTTCTAGAAGCATACATGAACCACCAAACTGGAAAACTGCTGCGAGTATAATAAAGGTCGTCACTTTGCTGATTGTGTATTCTCATGATATCCTCAGACTATCTACTAGGCAGGACATTATTCTGTTAGAACGTGGACACCTGCATAACAGACTCATAGAGACTAGCCAAATGTCACTCAGATGGTAAACAGAAGAGCTGTTATTTGAGCTCTAACAATCTAATTGAAATCCGTAGGTCTTAACAGTAATGAACATGATCAACAAAAAATAAAATGAAATCATTAATATGTATATTTAAATGAAATAATGAGATAATTTTGATCTACAAAATAATGATTTAAATGTGCAAGTTTTAGTATTTATGAGATATATAACACACTGTGCCTGCCACCAAATTACCAACAGCCTTCTACCTCTGAATGCAGAGGTTTTTAAAGAATCATAAAGAACACTAAAAAGAAATTCCAGGTTAAAAATAATTAATGTTTTAAAAATAGGCAATGCTGAAGAAGGAATTAAGAAAAAATTAGTGCTGAAGAAATCTGTCAATATGAGAAAAATAAAAGCAAAAGATTTCAGAAGCATTGAGATTAAAACTGGCACAAATAAGCTATAACCACAGGACAGTGGTTATTTTCATCCTTTGGTTTTCTTTTTCAAAAAAATGATAAAGAAGAGATAAGCAATGCTTGTGTTGGTTTTAGAAATCTTCAGGAAAGTAGTTTGATGACAATGTGAACTCCGGAAGCTCTCTGCAATCATATGTGCACCCACGAAGATGCACTCATTGCCTGAATAACATATAGTGGACTAGAATTTACCTTTCTATTTTATCCAATGATTATTTTAGAGCACCAAGCTTATAGTTATAGGCAGAACACCTAATCTGACCTTTATAGTGGTTTGATCTATATAATATCAGGGCCAATTTCAATTTGGGAGGCCATCTGAGCTAAGCCCTGTCTCCTTGTTGGCTGATTCCCTTCGGTGAAAGTTTTTGGACAATCTGTGTTCATTGGATCAATTAGCCTACCTTCAGCAACATGCTAACAATGAAAGTTCTAACACACATTTAATTAGAGCTCTCTGAGAGGATTCCTATTTGGCTTTATTCAATATTATTTGTGGGGAATGATAAGGAAAAAGCTTAGTTTAGATAATCAATGTCTTTGGCAGTGAAACAGAAACCTTGGTGCCTGGAATGCTAGATGCCCACCAGGCAAGGAGAACCTTGGCTGGAGGGGTTTCTGATGACCTGCTGAGATCCAGGAAGAAGTTAAAGGTCAAACTGATAGCAAAGACCACGTGGATGTGACCTCTGCTATGTAAACAATGATTGTAAATAACTTCCCAGTGTAATGACAATAAATGCAAAAGGAGTAAGATACTCTGGTATCAGTTTTCAGAAAGCTGATCAACCCCTGACCCCACTTTCACTCTATCTTAGTTTCTTGTCTTTCTCAATCTTTCACAGCCCCCTTCCTCTATTCCTGCTCCTAGGTTTCCAGCCCAGCAATTGGTACCCAATGTAGAGCCCAAATCCCAGCAGGAACCTGAAGGAAGAAGTCAGCCATTAGAGCATATGAAGCAGCTCAAGACACAAAGGACCTGAAAGCAGCAGAATTGGGAGATCTCCATAAGCAGAGTTTTCAGGGATTGCTGTTTTTTTAATCAGGGTAACAAGGGGCACTCAACATCACATAAAATCCTGAGGATGCTACTGAGAGCCTCAGGAATCAAAGTAAAGAAAAATTCTTTTCGCCAATTGTTCAAAATCTCTCTCTCTCTCTCTCTCTCTCTCTCTCTCTCTCTCTCT
>RJWH01004390.1:0-109277 GCA_004363575.1 Solenodon paradoxus
TTTATTTTTTTGCTAAAAGTGTTTATTAAGGAAAAAATGGAGTGTAGTTTTTAAAAGACATGAAAAGAATATGATATGAAATCGCAGGGACAAATAAATGTTAAAAGATCTCAATAAACTTTTAGAACTTACTGCATTACTTCAAGCTTTAAAAATACATTTCAGTAGAAGTAAAACTCATCAGAGAAGCCATACACTTCATTATTTTAGCCTCATTGCTTGTAAAATTGTGATCTTGTCTATCCCCAAATCAGCAGAGCTCCACCCACATGAACAAATGAATGATATCTTGTCAACGTAAGTTATACCAGTGTTGATGTAGAACACACTGCCATCATTGTAGATCTAACACAATACTGCTTTCATGAGAAAACTCCACTCTTGCTGGGAAATGACTGTAAAAGAATCCAGAAAACCTGAAACAGCAATTTGCATGGAAATTCTTCAATAGTCATCTACTTAAAATATCAGACTTCTTCATCTCATTCCCATGATTAAAGTACTTCGGCTCTCACTTCTTCACATCTTACCAAAATTAAAAGCAATGACAAACATGCTAAGATATTAATCAGAGAGAAAGAAGGGAGAAAAAAATTTGGTAGGTGGGATCTTCTTTGGTTAACAACATGATAGAGCAGAAGAGAGGCTGACTATAAGAGAAGAGCCTGTTACTACACAGCAATCCTGCCCAGTAGGAAACATGGTACTTCCATCTGTCACTCTGATTAATACACTCTCCTTTAGGAACAAAGAAGGGAAATCAACAGAAGAAAAATCCATATCTGAATAGCTATTTCTCAAGATTGGTGAGAAGAAAAGAACTAACGTACGCAAAATACCTACCAAGTAACTGATACCTAAGCATTTTCTGTAGATCATAGAGATGAGACTTTTGAAATTCGAAATAGTTACTTAGTTTTTTGTTTCTTGTTTTTGCTGGTTAAAAAACACACATTTCTTGAAGAAAAATGGAAAATTGCAAGTGAAAAAAAAATTAAAGCTTAAAAATTCCCAACTAGACTACTTGGTCATAATCACTGGTAAAACATTGATCTGAGTCCTACCTATCGTGTTTGTTTATGACCTATTTTTGTGCATATAAATAACTGTCATTAACATTTTAATATGGATATCAACATTATTCTAATGCTCATAAACACATTTCACACCAAAATGACCTTTAGCAATGTCAGGAGCAATGACAGAGGGACAGAGAGAGGACCTCAACCTAGAAATGAGGTTCTTGATGGTGTTGCAAGAAATAATTCAGGGATACATGTACTATCTCTTTGAACACATTCAAACATACTTTATTCTACTACTCTTCAATTACTGTGTGATAATATACAGTCCATGTTTTTTTCTTTCTAATAAGTGTTACTGTGACAGTCATAAATGCAGAAAATATTAGTGTGATTGATTATTTTTGTTTTGGGGAACAAATCCTCTAAATGCAATTGGTATCTATAATTACAATTAATTTCCTTATTTAAAATTGTCAGTTGTTCAACATCTGTCTTCCCTTTTAAACTGGCAAATATATTTTTGAGAAGCTTATATATATTTTCTCTTTTCCCTCACCTCATCTTACCGAGATAATCTGATTTTATAACATTTCTCCTCAAGGTTTATTCTGGTAGAAAATAAAAGGAGCCAGAAAAGCACATTCTTTTGATTCTAGATTAGACCCAAGGAGGTCTAATATCTCTCTTCATCCAGCTGCCAAGCGAGATCTCCCATATGAGATGATTCTCCAATCAGCGGCCCAACCAAAGCTCAAGAATTTTACACCAAAGTGACTTTTGGCAATATCAGAAGTGCAGAGGAACAGAGTAGACCTCAACCTAGAAAACAGGTCCTTGACCTCTTTGCAAGAAAGAATTCAGGAATGACTCAAAGGAAGCAGCAAAGTGAAAGTGAGGTTTACTAGCAAAGTGGAAGTACCCACAGTACTGAAGATGCTATTAAATGCAATGGGTCTCTTCATACTTTGTGGGTGTTGGCCAAAAGACACAGACAAATATTTTTTTAAACAAGGAAAGGTTTATTACTTGTAACAAGTAAAGTGACAAGGTTTTAGTGGGAATCAATGAGAAAGTGAGTGGCAATTGGTAAGTGAGTTGATAGGGAAGATTCCAAGTCTATTTTGCAGATACCAACCTGATCGTGCTTGCACATTTTCAAAACATGGAGGTGAAACACTTCCTCTGGGAAATAATTTAAGTATTAAAATGAATTGGGGTCACCGTTAGGTCAGTTCTAACCATTCTGTGTCTGTTTAGGCCCTAGGGTGTGTCAAACCCATGGAGCCTGGGCAAAGATTTTCTTTATCTACTTCCTGAGAAGCATTTTCTACTGAAAATATAAATAATTTCATATTTCTATTATACCAGATTTTGAACAACCATCCAATGTCCAAGGACTAAAGGACACCATCAAATTTGGAGGTAGGTGTCAAGGAGTGTTTTCCATTGTATTATAAGACTCTTTTACTGTTGGTCTAACAAGATCCCACATCTAAAATTAGAATCCTACAAGGCCGTTTCTTACAGAGCCTCGATACATGAAGACCTTAGAACTTGCTCAGTAGGACTTCATTAACCTGCGTAAGGAGGGTGAAACACATTCTAAACTTAGTCTCATACCTATCCTTAGCACTACTTACTCTGTGTTCTTCCTAATATTTTTCCTAGGACAATAGTTTAATCAGCGTTAATGAGTCCTTATCCAGTTCCTGATTATCCATGTAATTCCACCAATTGAAGTGTTTCTTCTTCCTCACGCCATCTCTTTTGGAGGGCTTTTGGTCCTAAAAAGTATGGTCTACCATCTCCAACTGTTTTTTTTTTTTTTTTTTCCTTAATACTCTTTCTCTTTTTTGTATTATAGTAAGAACATTTAACAAGTGATCTATCATCTTAAAAATATCTTTAAATGTACCATATAGTATTGTTAAATAAAAAAAATTATTTATCCTATGGCTATTTCACTTGTAGCTTAAACTTCAGGGAACAAAGATCTCAATAAATTGAGCTGGGTAAGTGGACAGAGTATTTTCATACTGAGAAAAAGGCCTGAATAAAAACCCAGGAAACAAAAGTAAAAAGAGAAATTGTAGAATATTATGCAGACCAAAGTATCAGGAGAGGTCTCAAATTCCACAGTTTAACATGTTTGATATCACTGATTATTTACACACAGACTAATTATATTGAATCAATAAAAAATGAAAACAAACAGCATTAAATATCACATAATAAAAAATAAATTGAAAAGCCATTTTTAATTCTATTATATACAATAAAAACATTATATATAACAGAATTATATAAGATGAAAGCTGACTTTTGAAAGTTTTAAAGACAATATGCTCCTGAAAAGATTTCTCTTATTAAGCTCATGCTATTTCTCAATACCCAGGGGTTATTTCACATTTAAAAAAATCTATATTAGATAAAATGACTATTTTAACCAGTCAAAGATATAAAACAGTAAAGCAAGAAATTAAGAATTTCTAGTTAGCATGCTTTGACCGGAATAATATATTCTAGAATCTTTAGAATCAACAGAATTAATAAAACATCTGATTCTTGCCATTTAATAAGTAAAATTTACTTTTATAAAAGTCATAAAGATAAAAGTATAATTAAAGCCAAGTTAATTGCATAGTTAGGCTCTTGAAATGCTACAACTAAAAAGAGAAATTCATGAAAAAATTATAATATATATATATTAGTGCAAAACAACATACTGTTTTGATCTAACTCAATCCATAAATGATTCATGGAACAAAAATTTTTGTCCTTAGGATTTTAGGTTACTTAAGTGTGAAGGCTGCCATTTCTAATAAGAATTATGCTGAATCAGCTAGTTCCCCACAATATCTGCTTCTTCTGTTTCCACTTTGGGCCCTCACTCACTCCTGGTGTATTCTCAAGTATTTGGTTTCCAAACTTCACGGAGTTGTTATGTTTTGTTTTGTTTTGCTTTGCTTTTTTTACTGGAAAGCAGAATTAAGTTAAGGTATAGTTAGAAAAACCTTTTTACAGGACTCCATTTCACAGCCTGTGAATCTAATCAACATTCAAAGATTAGGAGGCTGATTATTATTTGGAGGCTGTATGGATTATTGAGGCCATTTACTTCTCTTCCTCTGGTTGCCTCTCCTTTGACTATACAATTGTCTACCTGTATTCCTAAAAGACAAGACCTAGGTATAGGAAAGTCAAAATAAACAAAGAAACCAGGTTAATGAATCACAGACTATAACAGAAAATAGATCAATATTGTGCCTTTCCAACTTTTCATGTTAGTGCTGATTAAGAACAACCGTAACAAAACAAACAAATCAACAAACTGAAAACAGAAACTAGATCGAAAATTGTATTCTGTAATAATCTTGAAATTGTTTATTGAATGTAAAGATCCTTTTGAGTCTTCTGTCCATTTCTTTGATCTACTACTGTTTACCATTACTATGGAAATCCTAGAATGAGGTATTTTACATTACATTAATAATGTTATGATCTTGAAACACTGGAGAAAAAGCCAGAAAATGAAAGAGAATTATATGTCATCTGACCCAAGGGAAAAAAATAAGAATTGTCATCCAAATGAATCTCTAAAGTTTCATTCCTCTAACATTAAGCTGAGCAAGGAAGACTTGTAGCTTTTCAATGCTTTTTTTTATCCCTCTGTAAACCTTGAATTGGTTTCTGTAAACTGGTCAGAGGTACACTCTTTGGGGAATTAGTTTTATAGATCCAATTAAAGTTTATCCTACTAGCATTCTGAAAGTTCAGGTTTAGCAAACATTTTCAATGTAGGTGACACTTTGGAATTTTAAAAACAAGATAAAAGTGATACCCTCCTGGAATTGCCACTTAGGAAAGGAAATAAAGGTTATTGTACATTTTTCATCACAACAACTATTTTTGTCGCTTTAAGAAAAGACAGCAAAAACATATGAGTTTAGACAATGGCATAGCTTAAAATCAAGTACACTTTATGTGAAAGTATATAATGTCTATAATTTTTCTGTCTGTCATAGAAGAAAAACTTTATACCACCATGTCTGCTTACAATCAGACAGGCAGAAGTTGAATAAGCAATTTATCTGTCATAGGTGTCTTCCTTGTGATTCAATTAACTTATTCCATAAATAAGCAAGTTTCTGAGTAAAAATACTATCAGGAAATACACATGATATTTCATAATTCTAGTGTTAAATACGCTGTTTTGAACAAAAGCTGTGGTTTTTAATAGATTCATGGGTGAATCCTGACTGACCTTGAAATTTTCCATTCATCTCTTTTTACTGAAGTGAAGAGACTGGATTCTGTAATTAATGACCTTAGGAGATTTATCTGAACTGCTTTACAACTAGTTAGCCAGAAAAAAAGTGCCCTCTTTCTTCTAAACTCAACTCCCAAAAGGACTGGGAACCTCTAAGACCTCAAAGTGTTGGACAGCTTGTTTTTCTAAGATTCAACTAAATGTCTAGCAACTAAGCCAAAATTATCAGTTTCTTCCCATGCAAGGCTAGTCTCATATTTAACCAATTTTTTCATGTATTGGAATATCTCTCCTGGAATCCAAACTCACACAGCATACAATTGTACTCTCATCAAGCATTCCTTTCTATAGGATAATGAAAGAAAATGTTTGTTGGACCTCCAGTCTGTAAGTTCTAGCTTGCACCCAATAATACTTATTGGTATACACCCAAGTCTTTACCATACATGGCAAGAAAATTACAATTAATAGATATTTTCAGTTATGTCTTTATAATAATACCAGTGAAATGAGATAACATAGTTCAGATGGGTATAGAGTCAAAGAGTATGTTAAATTCTCCAAACATTCTAAATATCACAAATATCCAATGAATCATGCTGGATTAATTTCAAGTATTAGATTTCAACATCTGTAATAAGACTACTGTGTACTATATGGATCAGGAGTCCTTTAGGATAGCAAATATTTAGCTTAGCATATTTTAGATTCTCAAAAAATGATTGCCTAAGGAAGGTGGTCAAGATGGCAACTTGGTAGGACGTGCTGGATCTCCTCTCCAGAGAACAACTAGAAATTACCTATTCTTCATACACATATGTCATGAAAGGGCTGCCCTGGGGACTAGGGGGCTGCAGATACAGTGTAGGTGATCACCGCCATCACAATGGTAGGTGAAACTGTCAGTGTTCTGAGCTGCATCATGGATTCAGGACTCTCAGCTTTAGGGAAAAAAGCAACAGAGGGAGTGAAACCACTGGAAGAACCGAGGCTCCCAGGAGTCACTCTGAGGGCAGCAGAGAATCTTCCCAGTCAGAACTCAACATGGAGACAGGGGAGAGGACCTTGGCACAAAGTGGAAGAAGGACTAGCACCAGCACCCCGGTGGTCTGAGCAAGGATGCCCCTCCCAAGGGAACTTACGCAGGGGGCCGTCATAAACAAAAGGCAACTAGGGGAAATTCCCCACCCTCACCACTTCCCACCATATTGCTCCAGAGCTGCAGGATCCACTAACTGGAAATCCTACCGTAATCAGATCTTACATGCTCTTTCACAGCTCTGCTATATATCACTGAGTTCTAACTTCACCTTGGAAGTCTAATTTAGTGAATTTTCTAACCTTTACTATCACATCTGACAAAATAGATTGAGAATAAATTTAAGAGGTTGAAGGGCAACCAAACCTCAAATTAAGTATCTAGTATTCTTGCTGCCTGAGTTCTCCATTTATCTTATTAACATATAAACACTGAGGCCTTTGCCAGGAAGATGAAAGGATTATAGTAAATTTGCCTCAAGGTTCACTGAATCTATCCACTGTATGTAAGTCTTTAGAGTTTAGAGCAGATAGACTTAATCTCAGGAAAGTGAGCTCTAGACACAAAGTCAAAAGAGGCAGTCCATTCTTAGAGATCTTTCCCACTAAAGGATAACTCCTAAAAGACAGCAACCAGCACTGATAGCACCTCTGTAATGACAGTGCAATCTGAGGATGGTTTCTATTCACATGATTAGATCAAATCAGGCAGGTGTGATAGTCTAAAGAACCTGTACTTAGGTTATGAACAGAATCCCTTAAGTCTAAAAGATTAGCCTATGTGAAGTTTCTTGGGTCACATGTTATATGTGCAAGTCTACTAGTTAAGAGAGATATTTAGAACTAGAAAAAGAGAATTAGGTTAACTATGTCTGAAACATCTTTGAAGGCTTCCAATATCCCAAGAACAGACTTATTTAGCTAGTTTTTAAAGCTTCTTTAATACAATGTCCAAAGATTACTGGTTTTACTGAAGTGCCAGTGTTAGGGAAATCCTGTATAATAAGGAATTCTGCATTTTAATGTCCTTTTTTGCACACGAATCTAATTATATGTTAGGCAATCACACCCCAGCAACAATATTATCATGTAAGTTTTTTGAGCAACAATTAATGAATGGCACTAGCGCCAACTACTTTACAGGATTCCTACTTTGAGTTAGTTCTCCAAAGGTTTCCTTGGGAGAACATCTAATCAGAGGAGTGGCTTAAAACTAAACTATCACACTTTCAAAATGCTTGGGTTATTTTGCAGAGATGTGGGAAAAGGAAATTAGAGGGAAAGGAACTTGCTTAAATTATTCCCACAACTATCCATAGTGAAGTTACTAGGACTTCAGGGGTTGATGAAGTGAAAACTTAGTTCTATAAAACTGTCCAGGAATTTTACCTGAGAATAATTCTGCTTAGGCTTAAAAAATGGTTTACTGAGCTATATGATACCTACCAACTTTCATTCCTACTTGCATAGGAAGGATTACCTTTAGATGGTTTTACATATAGCAAAGAATTCCATAAATTTTCTTTGCCTATTTCTATGGCAAATGACTTTTTATTCAATTACATTCTCTCTTAGAAATCATATATTTTGTTCTTAAAATTAAAGAATTGCCCAGATGTTAGGTAGTGATTTCTTTCTTCTTATGATTCTATGGGTTCTAGCAGCAAATAATCTTGGCCAAGTCCTTGAAGTAGTGTCTCTGAAGAGTTTGGGGTTTTGCTGGTAATTACTTCATTCCTTATTCTTTCACCCCCAGAAGAAAATAAAAGCACAAATTGAGTCAGATATTCAGAGGAAAAAATGTTATTTGGGATATACTTATATGTTACTATAAAAAGTTACTATTTATATAAAATTCAAATTTAATTGGCTGACCTGTACTTTTATTTGCTAAATTTGGGAATTCAACTCTAGAATAAAAACTGACATTAATCTTAATTAGAACTGTAGACTCTTACATCGACAGGAACTTAGAATTACGCTAACGCAAGCTTTCACTCAGTTGTCGCATTAACTCTAAGACTACAATATGACAGTCTAGGAATCAAAGTTTACTGTTTTCTGATCCAGACCATCAGATTTTAGTGCTAATGCTTCACATGTTCCACCTGTCCTCATGCTTATAGCTGCTTTGGGTTAATTTTTATATTACTCTAAATATACTATGTGGAATTAGGAGCTTCCACATTTTTCAGTCACATCCTACTTGTTGGAAAAGATGGAATTCAAATAAGACCACCGTGTTTCTAGTTTCTTGTTTTATGTATTAGTATCATGACACCTTTACCTAGCCAAGATCCTATCCAACCTTTCTTACTACACATGTAATTCACTGCTACTTGTATTTAGCACTTTTCTCAAATTGCAGTCTATTCTGACTCGGCCATTTCTTTGTGATACTTTTTGGTTAATTAACCCTCTTTTCATCTTTTCTCTAAATCCTTTATTAAAAATCTAAGTTCAATTATTATTCACCTATTCACCATTCTTCTGATTTATCTGCCACTTTTTTCTTCAGGGTTAATATTTTTAAGTCCATTATTTCTTTTGAGACAATATTCCTTGTAAGGGTCTCAGGTCATATAATCATCTTTACATTTTCTCTAATCCTTCCCTACTCCCAATATGACTGAAATACTGTGTTTGTCTTTGCCCTCTAATTTATTTCACTAAGCAAAATACTCTCTGTGTCGACCCATGTTTTTATCAACATGCATGTTCTAAACATGCTGAATAATTATACAGTCAAGGTACAAGCCTAGGTCACAGAGTACACAGCATTTTCTCAAAAAATTTCCCCTCGTGTTTCCCTTAAAACATGATGAAGACAAAACAAAACAGCACGAAGAGTTAGAGTCTGATTGCGTGTAAAGCTCAATGAAATTAAAGGAAAACTAGGAGATGGGGGAAAAGGTCTCAAAAGGAGTAGCTGAAAGGTCAGATTCCCTAAGCATATGAATAAAATTGTTTTTCTTCTGAAAAATGTAGAGGGCCACTCTATTGAGAAACTCTTCAAATACACCTTTCCCCCAACTTCAGAACTCGCTTTGTATATGAAATGTTTAAATAACTCTATGCACCTATGCATTTCTCAATAGAATATAGAAAAGAATCGATTAGAAATTGAAAATTTAGAAACAGTAAAATTGCATAAAAGAGATTTCTTCCCAAAATACTGTTCCATACCTTCCAATGAGTATTATTACTATGACCCTTAGAAAGGATAACTGAACTGGCATCTATGCCAGAATAGGTGGCTTGAAAATATCCAGAAAGGTTAGATAAGTGAGAATGAGCAGAGAAAAAAGGCATCTGTCTATTTCAATTATTCAACTGAATATCGAACACTCCAGTAACCCTTACTAAGTCTTATTCATATTTTTCACATCTAGAAGAAGGTAGAGTCAGTTTGTCAATCTTTTTTATTAGAGCTCCACTATGTAAAGAGTATTGCAGTGAACTTTATAAAGAATACATGTGCACAGAAGTCAAGACTACTAGACTTTAAGCATCTTTCAATGCAATGGAAAAACAAATAGGTACACAAAACTGTGCTCATTATTATAATCAAAGCCCTTTGACTTAACACACATATACTTATCTGTATAAAATGTACCATAGATGGCTTGTCAATCTCATTTGTGCCACAAAGAGCTGTTCTGTGCCGACCATTTCAGACATGCAGTGTTGCAGACAGCACATACTTTATTTCAGTTATTCGTTTAGTTTCTTCCCCAAATATATTGCCTCTCTTAATGTATATATGGTGCTTCATATATTACATGTGCTCAATAACTATTCTGAATAAATGACCATGTATAAAAATAAAATATTTTCAATCACTTTGACAAGTTTACAAAAAAATTTAATGTATAGAAAGACATATTCTTGGATAGAATGCTCAACAATATAAAGATAACAATTCTTTCTATTCCTAACATAATTTAGTATGATCCAAATTTAAAAATGCCAACTTTTTTTTTCTTTTCTAGAACTATATACGTGAATTCTAGCAAACATATGGCAAACATACCCAAGATTAACAATGTCAAGCTCACCTCCTTTCCACAGACACAACACAATTGCATCTGATACAAATTCAGAAAGAACTGAGGATTGAGGAACCAGCATAGTCACAAGGAAAAATGATAGAAAATTACCAAAAAGGGTAGAAAAAGCCAAGAAATGATCTACTAGAATCTCTTCCCCAGTGAACCTCTACCTGAGGACAGGAGTGAAATGAGTGATTATGGAGCTTCTTTCCCAGGAACTTAACAGCTTACTCCACATCTGGTGCCCCACATTCTAAGATATGCATCCTAGAAGGGCACTCATACATCTGGAAAACAAAGGGGGATTTCCTTTGAAGAACAACAGGACTTTAGGAGCAGAGAAAGCAGAACAGTGGGCAGGATGAGCCAAAAGGAAAGTGCACAGATCAAACTAAAGGATTTTCAATTATTTAACTAAACACTTTGGCAGGAGGAATAAGAAAAAAGTAGCCTTATGACAGATAGCCACTGGATGGCTTCCCAAATCTCTTTCACTTGTGTGATCCTGGCACTGGCAGATACTGTACTGAAGCAAGGGTCAGCACTGCGGGACACCATAATTGGAATATGCTCCAAGATCAAAATTCCCACCCCTCTGTCATCAGCAGGCACTGGCACAGTTTGTTCTCATGTTACAGTCCTCCTGACTACCAGAGCAGCATTTGCAGCAGGCAGTCAGAACCTTCAATCCCAGCACAGGCTGTTGAAAGCTTTCCTTCAAAGCTGGTTTGTGAAGCTTCCACTTTCGCCAAGGCAGTTCTCTTCAATGACTCCAGCAGTGTGAAAAACAACTGTCACTCCCTTGCCTGAGACTGCTGCTGACCCACTTGGCTGCCTATAGCCTAAAACCCCAAGACTTAGAGCTTCTGCCATAGGCCTACCCTCTGCAACCTGAAATCCTAACATAAGACTACTACAATTTTGAGAGGGAAGGAAAACATTTTGGATTATTACATATAAACAAACACAAGACACCAAAAATAAATATAAATACATATATATATATATAACAAAGATGGATCAAAAGAAATCACTCTGTTCTAATGCAACAGAATTAAGTAAACTCCTAAAGGAAATTCTGAAGCAAATCTTCATGCCTTCTCAATGAAATTAGGAAACAACAGATTAAGTAAATAAGATCTACAACAAAGACAGAGAAAATAAGAGAAAGTTTAAAGCAGAATTCATGGAACTAAAGAACATAATAGTGGAATTAGAAAAACATAACAGAGGATCTCAACAGTAGACTGGAAGAAACATCCAATCAAATCAGTGAGATAGAAGACACAGCAATGAAAAGTATCTAAGCAGATCAGCAAAGTGAAAAAAATATTAAAAAAATAAAGATAGGATAAGACACTCATGCTATAACACTTACGGTATACCATCAAGTAAGAACATTTACAATATATGGGTACCAGTCTGTGTGTGTTTTGGGGGCGGGGGGAACAAAACCTTAATAGAAGAAATAATGGCTGAGAACTTTCCTAACTGTGAAAATAGATATCCAGATCCAGAAGCTCCAAGTTTCCCAAACAAAACAAAAATCAAACAGAAACACACAATGTAATTAAAATGATAGAAATTTACGATAAAGAGCTTCTTAAAAGCAGCTAGATAATAAACATGCCATACAGAAAGGGACCCCCATAAGACTGCAGATTTCTCAGCAGAAACTTTACAGGCTAGAAGGGAATGGCATGATATATTCAAAGAGGTGAAAGTAAAGGACTTCCAAACAAGAACACTCTACCTTGCTAAGTTATCACTTAAGAGTCATAAAGAGCTTTCTAGAAAAACAGAAGTTAAAAAAATCATAATTAAACAAAACCCACCTTGCAAAAAGCTAAAATGATTTCTATAAAATGAAAGAAACTCTACTTAGAAACAGTAAGACACAAAAATACAAAATATGGAGGAGAAAGAGAGAAAAATGTGGACAAGATAGAGGCATGACCTGGTGGAGTAGCAGCTTGGTCAGCAACCATTATGGAAAGTAGATGAAGATGCCTCACAAAACTGAAAATACACACATAACACGATTCTTTTTTCCCACTTCTGGGCATTAACCAAAAAACCACAAAAACTCTAATATGAAGATACATATACACCTTTGTGTTTATTCGTGGCATTATTTACAATAGCAAAGAGAAGCAACCTAAGTACTCACTGCCAGATAAGTGGGTAAAGATGTGATACACACACACACACACACACACTATGAAATGACATAACTATCAAAAAGATGAAATCATGCCATTTTGACAAGATGGGTAGATCAAGGGAATCATGCTTAGTAAAGTAAGTCAGAAAGAAAAAGACAAACATTGTATGATTTCACTCATGATATACTGAGAAACAAACAAAAATACATTAAATCAAACAAAAATAAACTTTCAGTGTATAGGACCAAATTAGTGATTACTAAAAGGGAAAAAGGGACGGCAAGTTTAGTAGAAAAAAAACCTAAATTAAAAAAAACTGATGTAAAACAGCTATATTCTATGATTTTACTTATATTAAATAGCTAAAATAGAAAAATTCATAGAGACAGAAAATATATTTGAAATTTCCAAGTCAGGGAGAGGAAGGAATGGGGAATTGTTGCTTAATGAGTGGAGTTTCTCTTTGGAATAATGAAAGAGTTTTTGAATAATGACGATTACCGTACAGTGTCATGTCAGTTTCACAAATGCACTGATTTTATTGAACTGCTATTAAAAACGAGATATAAAATAAACAGCAGTGAGATTATATGTGTGCATACCATTTAACTCAATGCCCAGCAAAGAATGAGTACTATTTGTTTGTGGCATATATAGAACATAGGCTATAGATAGAGTTTTATTTAGCCCTATAACGATTCCAAAAGGAAGTATGCAGAATCATAAAAGACATAGAAAAAATATTTGACAAGATTCAGCACCTTATATGTTAAAACCCATCCAAAAAAAATGGATAGAGACAGAATGCACCTCGATATAATAAATATATACATATGACAAACTTACAGCAAACATCAGACATACTGGTTAAAAAAAAAAATAAAAAGGAATGAATCTCTTTCTCCATCAGGAAAAAGGCTAGAATATATACTCTCACCACTTGTATTCAATATAGTGTTCAAAGCGCAAGTCAGTATAATTAGCTAAGAAAAGGTCATACAAGTTATCCAGATTGGAAAAGTATAGGTAAAACTATCATTATTTGCAGATGACATGATAAGTCATGGAGAAAATCCCCAAAACTACAATAAAAGTCTGTTAGAAATAATAAATCCAAGAAAATAACAGGGCATGAAATATACAACAAACTGCAAAATAAAAAAGAGAATAAACTTGTTTCCACATGCAAATACTGAACTAGTAGAAAGAGATATCAAGAAAGTAATCCCATTTCTGGTTGCATCAAAAATAATAAAGTAACTTGGAATAAATTTACCAAAGAAGTGAAGGATCTGTACACTGAAAACTATAATACACCCTCAAAAGAAATACAAGACAAAAAAGAAACAGGAAGACATTCCATGTTCATGAATCAAAAGAATTAACATTTTAAAAATAGCTATATTGCCTAGAGCAGTGCACCAATTCAATGCAATAAACATCAAAATCCCAGTGAATGGCATTCTTCACAGAAATAAAATAAAAGTCAAATCATGAAATTAGTTTGGAGCTTACAAAAGATCCTGAAAAGAAGTAATCCTGATGAAAAGAAAACAAAAATGAAAGTATCACATTCTCTGAATTCAAACTATACTACAAAGCAACAATAATCAAATTGGCATGGTAATGGAATAAAAACAGTGGAACAGATCGCTGTAACAGAACTGAGAACCCAGAAATAAAATGACACATATATGGACAACTAATTTAAGACAAAGGACTCAAGTGCATAAAATGGAACGAGCACTCTCTTCAATAAATGGCTTTGGGAAAACTGAACAGTCACATGCAAAGAATGAAACCATACTATTACCTAACACCATACACAAAAATTAATTCAAAATGGATTGAAGATTTGAATATAAGACCTGAAATCATAAAATACATAGAACAAAACATAGGCAGTATGTTCCTCATCACTTATCATTAGGGAAATCAAAACAACAATGAAATATCACCTCACACCCCATAAAAATGGCTATTATCTCAAAGACTGGAAAAAATATGTGTTGTGGAGGATGCAGAGAAAAGGGAACACCGAAAAGGTGTTGGCGTAAATTGGTGCAGCCATTATGGAAAGAAGTATAAAGATTTCTCAAAAAATTAAAAAAATGTAATAATCTCCATATGATTCAGTTATCACACTGCTGGGCATTTACTGGAAAAATACAATTGAAGAGACATATGCACCCCTGTGCTGATTGTAGCATTATTTCCGATGGCTGAAAATAACCTAAGTGCCCACCAACAGATGAGGAGATAAAGAAGGAAGATGATGTAGTATATATGTAGACTGGAATATCATTCAGTTACATTTTTAAAAAATGATATTTGCAACAACATGCATGAACCTAGAGGGTATTATCCTTAGCAAAATAAACATAATGGAGAGAGAAAATACAGTATAATTCCACTCTTACGTGGTATATAGAGAAGCCAAACAGATAGAAGACCTACATAAAACAAGAAAAACTTATAGTCTGTAAGACTAAATCAGTGGTCACCAGAAAGAAGAGGCAAAGAGTTGGACAAATTGGATAAAAAAGAGTCAATTATATGGTAAAGAATAGAACTGGACAGTAGTGGTGAACTTACTGCAGTATGTACAGATATTCATTTATGACCATCGCACCTAAAATCAATATAACACAATGAGTTTACTTCAATAAAAAGTACTGAAAAAAATTCAGGTTCAAGTTTCAATACTTGTAGTTTAGACTGTATCAGTTCCTCAAATACTCTAGCATTACTTCTCCAGACTAAAGATGAAAGTGTTAATATCTCCATTATGAATTCAATTATTGAAAAATATTTTAACAATTAAGAATTCAAAATGTCTTTCATTCATTAGAGTCTTCCTTAACTGGAGACTTGAGCTAGCTACAATTTTCTGTATTTCATTAGTTAGGCAAAGTGGCAAATCACTTATAAAAAAAGGCCTATTATTAGGGAGTACCACTACAAACAAAGGTGTACACCTGCTTTATATTTATTCCTCTAAAATGCTATGGTATGAGAAATTTGCTTCATAGTAAATTTCCAAGTGAAAAGATTTGATTATGACTGATATTAAGGGAGAGAAATAAGGATAGGGCTAGTTGTAGGTTTTCAACAATAACTAAGTTACAAGGAACATTGAGCTCAAATTTTATTAAAGATCCAATTATTAGAATATTGCTCTGTAGACATTCTGTTTAATCAAATGTTTTCCATATTGAAACCTAATCACAGAAGATAGCTGCACTTTTATTTTCCAAATATTTTACTTTCTAATACATCATCTTCTCATTAATGTTCACTTTTGGTCATTTAGTTAGCATTCCTTACTGACAGGTGACAGAAGCTGTGAGTTTATAGTCAACTTCAGTTTAAAAAAAAGATTTGAAATTATTCAAATGGTTCCTGGTTTCCAATTTTTGCTACATTAATCTAGTCAGGCTGCTAAAACAAAATACCACAGACTAAGTAGCTTAAACAAAAGAAATTTCTCACAGTTCTGGAGGTTGGAAAAATCAAGGTTGAATGCTGGCAGATTGACTGGGTTTCTGGAAAGACGTATCTTCCTGGCCTAGACTATTCTAACTTACTATGTCCTCACATAAAATGAAAGTCTCTTCCTCTTCTTATCCAAGTTAAATTTATAATTCTTAGAATTTTAATACTAATCCCATTATGGGAGTTCTACCTTCATGACCTCATCTATACTTATTTGCTTCCCAAAAGCCCTTCCTCCATTACTTTGGAGATTGACTTCAACATAAGAATTTGGGGGCACACAACCATTAGTTCATAACACATTCTTTGCAATTCTATTTAATATGAAATCGACACAGATCTTAAAAAAAAATTCTAAGTACTGATGCATTATAACAACTATCACTTTGCATAGTTTCATGGAATATTTTAGAATGCTCTCATCTACTGGTATGCATTTTGGGCTCACCTGGGGGAGCCTGTGCAAGAAAAAAGTAAGATCCAACCCAAATTTAGAAGTATAGACACAAATGAAAACAACCTGATTTTTCTATAGATGAAAATTATTGGTAATAATAAATCTTAATATATAAAAAAAACTAATGAAGATATTGCAAAACAAAAAAGCAAAAATAAAAAAAAATTTCAAATCAAGCTCTTTTGTGAAGTCATAACTAATTCTGGAATTTCATATGCTTAGGATCTTTTTTGGAAATATAATATGATCTTCAAGTCATAGTCACTAATATGTATTCATCAATATCTATGCATTCATTTATAGTTATCAAGAATATATGATGTGGACAATAATATTTATCATTAGAATGAGATATGTAATAACAATGACATATTCATGGATTTCCTTTAACACTCTGCTTTATGTGTTCGTATACTGTCTCAGACTTTTTGTTGCCACCTTTCAGAAACACAAAATAGTAAATTAAGGTATGGAGAAGAGAAATGTAATAATAATAATAAATCACAGAATCAATTGAAAAATGAAGAAAGATACAGAAGGCCAGAGCTCATTAAGACTGTGATCAGAATAATTGAAATTATTGTGAGTAAAGGAGACATGAACAAGGTGAACATGTGTATTTAGTGAATTCCAGATGTCTAGAATGTAAATCTAAACAAAATACTATACTCTTTGAAAGTACATTATTATGTTTCACAAATAAAGCAAGTCAGTCTCTCCACTGTGGGGCTTTTCGGGTCACTCAAAGAACCCACAGCAGAGTTAGGCGAGTGAGCAAGCAGAGGTTTAATCAGAGGGTAAAGGGATGGAGCTGACCAAGGGAGATCCAGACTCTGTGGGTTCAGGGTCATTCCACATACCAGACAGGTAGGCGCAGCCAGTAAGCAAGTTGAGGGTCCATTAGTGGGGAGCAGAGAGAGAGAGGATGGAGCCAGCCAGGAGGCTAAGACCCCATTAGTGGGAAGTCTGACTCAAGGTCTTGCCAGAGGCCTGAATTTTTAGGGGAAAATCCCACATGGTTAGGAAGGGGGATCGAGAGAGGAGTCTGCAGACCAGGTTTCAGTTCCTGATTGGCCAAGGTGACATTGTCCTTTGAAGTTATTCATTGGTGGTCTTCTTCAACTGATGTCATTCTTTTGTTTCTTGGTGAGGGTCTGTGCTGGTCACGTACTACATGTGCCACATGTGGAACTCGTCCATCAGCTTTCCTTATCAGTCCGGATGCATCCACGACTGGGTGCTGGAGCCAGAGGCAATTCACTGTCCTGAGAGTTAAACTTTAATCCCTGATCTAAGGCTTGCTCTTCTGCGGGTTCTGACATCCACTACAAGCAAATGAGTTTCCAGAAAATTTAGATACATTTATGTATTCTAGATCAGCATCAAATTTTGAAGAAAGTTAGGTATTTAGGTCACATCCCTATTTTATGGCATTTGATATCAAGCAAAATAATTGTGCTGCCTCAGAAGCAGCAATCTCGAAGTCAAAAAATCATCATAAATGAACTACTCATATGTCTCTACATGGGAAATAATTTAAATAATTTGTAATACTGTGGGTGATTTAATATATTTCTAATAGAAAAAATAAAAGGCAAAAATTAAGTGGTAGGTAGCTAGATCAGAAAACCACTCTTGGTCAAATTTCTTTAGACGAGGCAATAAGCGTTCCCTGTGAGATGAAGAATGTAGACAGAATATGGCCATACAAGTGAAAACATCTACTATCTTCAGTATGAGATTTCTCTGTTTTTTTGTTTATTATTTTTTTCAGGAAGACTGGACTTCTGCCATAAAGAGTATCTTTAATTTTCTATCAGACCCTGGTGGCCATGCATCAAAGCATAATACTTGGTCCATTAATCCCGGGTAGAGTAGAAGTATGGAGTCTTTTGTGATTCCACAAACATGCCTTAATGCCTTATTAGTATTCATAGTTTCTCTAAAATATGTGGCAGACTGGAGATGGTCAGTCCTTATTATTCAAGCCTGGATCACTGGCAGCTTTCTCTTTATTCATCTTCTGGGAAAACCCTGTGTGTCCTAGTTAGAAGAAATGGTTATGTGCTCAAATTTCCTTCTGTTCTTTATTTCCAAACCTGGGAATTCTGAATGACATTTGGCTCAATTTCAAAAATTTTATCCCACATTCACTTTGCCTTTTCTGTGATGTCTTTTTCATTTAATCTGTACCAAAAAAAAAAAAAATCACTTCAAGATCAAACACTGAAATCAATACCAAATTCTCTAGACTTTTCTGAATAAAATTCTTCAATGTCTTTTCAAAACATAGACTGATTATAATTTTTATGTTTTGAGACCATGTTTTCGTTTTAACTCATTGGAGTCTCTGGGATTTTATACATAGTGTTCTTATTACAGTCTGCTTCTGGCTTTCCTCACAGACTTTGCCGAGTGTCCTGCGTAGAGCAGCCTATTTTTGTGCTCTCTTGTGGAGGCTTGTTCCCTAACCCTCCCTTCCTGTGAGTTTATTCAGGGCTGCAGGTTGCTTGATGTTTTGATGTCTCCACATTAACTAACTCTTGCCTTTCAAGTACTAGGCTTTGAATTCTTGTTTATTGCCATCCCTATTTCAGCTCTTGGCTTACCACTGCAATCTATGTGAATAGAATCCTTGGCAACCTCCTATGCCATTTCTTGCCCCTCCTTTCCCACAGTTTGCTCTTTGCTAATTTGACTTTCCAAAGAGAGTCTGTCAGCAAATCTGGTATTTAAAATGGCACAAAAAATCTGTAGATTTTTCTCTCGCACTTCCTAAGACCATGCTCATTTTAATTATTAGTAAGAGGCAGCAAGGCTGACCTATAAAAGTAGATGACCACCTACACTGTGTCATTAAAAGGTACAGGAATAAAGGTGCCTGAAATTTCAGATAAGAGATTTATTTCTCTTACTTCAGATTGCTGGTAAGGTACTCAAATTATTTCAAGATTTCTGTTAAGAGATCTTGATCAAATTGGAAATGCTATCTTTTTTGATTACTAGATTTTTCTACATAAACCTACTAGAGGTGCTTACCATATTATATACTCTATTTTGTATTGCATATTATTAATTTTCTATTTCTGTGCTCCTATAAACTGTAAGTCACTTATATGTGAATGGTGTTCTACTCCTTATATCTTAGTATTTAAGGTAGAGTATACGGAGAAGTGAGAAATTCATACCACAACCTGTAAAGCATTCATTTAAACTGCAACGTTAATGATGCAAAAGAAAAATCCAAATAACAATGCCTAAGCATAACAAAGTGATTTTTTCTTCTGTACTAAAAGTTCCAAGGGAAGGATAGTATTGGTACTGATTTGGACCTTCAAAGATGTCATGGCTAAAATTCCAGTAACAGTCCTGACCTTTTAAGACTAAAAGGCCATTGTTCCTGTTCCAGTGGTAAGATGAACCTTGCAGGAGGATACAGAAGGAAAATAAGCCAACATATATATCAAAAAGGGAAAGTTTCCAAATTTCTGTTAATAATTCACTGAACAGAGTCATGACAAATTATCTCCCAAAGAAACAAGAAAAATGAAAAAACGGGGGCATGTGAAGATCTTTTGCTTGTGTTTTTATATATGTTGTTTTGTGTTTGTAATAATATCGGGACTCCACAAACAAGCGAAGATGAATATTAAATAAGCCACAAGAAACCTTGTAGAAGGGTAACTTGGCACATGGCAGAGTACATAGGAAAGTTGGGAGTCAGAAGACATAAAATAGACAGTATGCGAAGCCAAGTGATAGCTGCTTCACCATCCTTTATGCATTAATTCTGTCAGTAACACCTTTTCAGTCTTCTTTCGTGAGCCATTTTCTCCTCCTATGACAATCCTTCCCAGATTAAATCCCCACTCTACAAGAATTTACAATTCAAGTAAATTACAAAACGATGCAAGTCTCACAGTCAATACAAGTAAATCAGACATTTAAACATAGAAGACCAAAGCACATCGAAATAGAGTGTGGTCCCAAGTCCAAAAAAAAAAAAAAAAAAAACAGAAATGACAAGTTACATGTAGGCATTTTGATCTATCCATTTTGAAATGTGACTGATGCATGGACTTCATAGGAATCCTAATACAATATCTTTCTATTTTTCATTCAGCCTCTTCATGGGATTCATAACTTAGTTTTTCCTAAGTACTTCCTATGTATCTGGCACTATGATACACTGAGTAATGTAAGATAGTACTTGCCTGCAAGCTGCCTACTTTAAACTAAACTTTGCAATAACAGAAGTAAGCATAGGGTCTTACAGTGGTCCACTGAAGAGGCACTTAGAGTAAATTCTTGTAGAGTGGGAATTTAATCTGGGAAGGATTGTCACAGGAGATAAAAATGAGTTCACGAAAGAAGTATGAAAAGGTATTACTGACAGAGTTAATGCATAAAGGCACAGAAAAATAAAGAAAGCAAAAAGCATTCTGGGATTTGCAATATTTTCAGTGCCACAAATCACAGAGCTCAAAAGAGGAGGGCATGGTAGAGACACAAATTAGAAAAGAAAAGCCAAAAGGTAAGTAAGAACCAAAGGGTCCCCCCTCTTAGACAATGAAACACTGAATGATTTTCAAGCAAAGCTTTAGGAAAATTATTCTGGTCCCAACTGGGAACATTTTATTGGAGAGAGTAAGTTTAAATGAGGAGAGGACTCCTCATTTGTTCAAGTGAGAAATATGAGGGCCTACACCAACAAAACATTATCACAGGATGGGGGTGCAGGGGTCAAATAGACTGATTCCACAGATATTAAACAAGTCACACTCAAAAATGCATCCAACAATATGCGCATGTGTGTATGTGTAAAGCAGGCAGGCACAGAGAGCAAGTATAGACGTGTGGAAGAAAAGAGGGCAGAAAACTAAAATAACTTCCATTTCTTCACTCATTCATTAATTCAAAAATGACAATTAAGTCAATTTTCTTAAGGACGCTGATGTTTTGGGTAGTACATTATCCATGCAAGATAAAGTAATATACATACTTGTTCATATCAATGCCTATAAATCTGACCTAAGCATAGCATTCATCAAATTCCACAAGAAAAGCATCACTCAGTCATTGAGGAAGTTAACATGCCCTTGAATCACAGCTGAACATCTAGTTCTTTTCTAAAGCAAATCTCAAGGACCAAGGGAATAATATGAAACATCAGATTTTACTAAACAAAGAACAGGGTGTTCACATTATGTCTCCATGGTGAGTTACTTAGTAGCTTTTAAAACTACTTATTAATGAAATGAGAAATTATCACATTGGCCTTTGTAGCAATTAAAGAATAAAATCTGGTATTTAAAATGGCACAAAAAATTCTGAAACCAGAAAGAAAATGATGCAAGTCTCACAAAGTCAACACAAGTAAATTAGATACTTATATATAGAAGAGCAAAGCATATAGAAATAGATTATGGTCCCAAGTTCAGAAAAAAAAAAAACACAACAGAAATGGCAAGTTAGATGTAGGCAATAGATTCTAAAATTAGCATTCTATTATACTGCTTTTATATTATGCATAAAGGCGCTTTAAGGTTCATTAACCCAATAGTCTTTGTCACTATTACCAGCTCAGCCATGCTAATAAGGAATCTCTTAATGTACTCCCTGACATGAAAAAAAAATTATATCGAAAAATAAATGCCCAAAGCAATTATAGTTTCCAGCAAAAAGAGCATCTATCTTAAAGGATCCACCTCTTCTTTCAAAAGATTGTTTTATTCTATTTGTTGTCTATTCTTTGACCTGAAGAACAAGTAAATAAACAAATAAGTAGAATATGAGAATAAATATGATTAAAACAAATACATATTAGGGTAATAATGAATTCACTTAAGTCAGACTTTCATTAGAATCCTGGCTTTTCAAAGACCAGGTTCCTTAGTATTTCTAGGTCTCATCAACCTAGTTCACAAAATATTGTGAAAAATAAATGCTTATGAGGCACTCAATCCGAAATCTGGCATATAGTAAGTAATGAACACATATTAATGTAAAGGAAGCATTAATATGCTGAAGTAGTTGTTTGCACCTCTTTTTATAAAAGAGACTGTGGTTCAGAGGGAGTCAGAGACTTGTTCAAGTTCACAGGGCTGATAAACATAAGAATTAGGATTGAAACACAGGTCTACTATGACAGGTTCTTTGATCTGATGTATTTTAATTCTAAGTTTAAAATATAGCCCTTCAATAAGCTAGGACTTAATGTAACCACTATGCTGAACTTATGGCTTCAGAATCCAATGAGACGGAATATATAGAAGGAAATGAAAACAAAAGCAGTACACTGCAAACAGCTCTGTATTACAGTCCTGCAAAGCTTAAAATATAAAAAACCTATGAGAAACAGCTAAAGCAACCAACGCAATATATTCAGGAAAAGAGAGTATGGGGATATACAATTGCAATTATCAAATTTACAAAAAATAAAACGTAGTTCAGAATACTAAGTACTTTCACTTTACATGGTTTCATTATTCCCAAAGGACTAAAACTTAAATGCAAGAAAAAAATGAGTTATAAAGTAGCTACTCTGCTGCCAATTTTAAATAATTTATGGGGTTAGGGATTCTTTCAAGAAATCGAGAACTTTGCTTCATGAATGAATTATCATGTTGATATATGCGAGTTCTGTGGCTATAAGGGAGCTTCTGGTTTTTAAGACAATCTCAAAATCTGGATTACTTTTTCACACAATAGATATTTCAGAAACAAACCATGTCTGAATTCTCATGTTTAATTATTAAAATGCCCATGAGTTCACCAAAAAGAAATCACCAAAGAATTTGATTACCCTGTAAAAAATTTACCTCATTATATAATTTCACACTTTCTGAATGATCTATGATTGGTATTAGTTTGAACCAAAGAAATTCAGAGATTAGATATTCCCCAACTCTAATTTCAATTTGATCACTAACATTAGATAAAACCATGGATAAGGAAGAGCAAGAAAGAAAATTAAATGCCTACTTCTCAATGGTTAAAACCATATTAACACAACATAGCATAAAAAGAAGACACATCACCATCTACTAGAGAAAGATTTTAAAACAGTATTTAAATTGCTCATAAACATGATTATACATTCACACAAGGGGGCGCTCTTAACACTGAAATGATGGATGACATATTTTAAAACACAGGGTGGTCTCAGCTGGTTAAAATGAAGATTTTTTTTTTTTTTCCCTAAGCACATAGTACCTTGCAACAAATGTTTATCTCTTGAATGTTTGCTGACAATACACACATTTTCTTTTGCACCCAACTGCTTAAGTTAAGACTATCAAGTTAGTCTGTCAAGCTAAACATTTTCTGATAGTAAATTTCTATTGGAAACATTTGTCAATTTAGAATGACATCTGTCTCTCATTCTTTCTATAGCTGGACTGATTCTCAGTAACAGAATGCTTAAGAATATACACAGATTTAAAAAATCATTTGTCAATTTTATTTTATTTTACAACATTACCTACCAAACCTTTAGCTTTTTTTCCTAAAAAAGGGAACTCGCAGCTATCTAAAATTGACACACCTAGTGAAATTCTAATTTGAGTAGCACAGGCCTTTTCCATATTTCCCTATTACCTGGCAGGAATTCTAAAATCCAGATGCTGTCATCAGAAAGTTCAAGAATCTGATTCCTGAAAATATAAGAAAATGAGTGTTAGGCCTCAGGAAATAGAGGTAAAATGTCTATGTGAGCTATAAAATCCAAAGAAAATTACTATATGTTACTCCATCTACAACAAATATTTTTATACAAATGAGAACTAATTAAACTTTAAGAAACAACGTAAAGTTGAAAGGTATGTATAATGGTAGCAGAGATTGCAACCTTTTCCCAACCCATGAGCACTGATATCACTCCTTAACTATCAGCTACCTCTATGAGTGACCATCTAGAAACAGGAACAACCTCTCTACTATTTGTGCCTAAATTAAATTACCAGTATACTAATGTCTTGAATTCTGTTGACAGGAACATATTTCTCATTTTATACCAAGGGTTTATACTAAAAATACACCTGAATGAAATGACAAATTTATTTACTACTTTAGAACACAGTGTGTATGCATGATTGTAATTCTTACCTAAAAAGTAATAGTTTTTTTTTGTTTGTTTTTTTAAGGAAGGAAGGAAAGGAGGGGAAGAAGCATTTAAGGAAAGGAGAGAAGGAAGAGGAAAAAGAACATCTTTATGTATTTTGCTGTTAATTTTTGTTTTTCCATCACAGTCCCTTGAAACTGTGATCCTGAGCCACAAGGGTGAACCCAAAGAAGTAGATTTTAAGGCAGTTTTGCAGGGTGTCATGGGAAGGAATTGAAAAATAGAAAGTTGAAAATAGGCCAGACCACAGAGGACAAAACCCTTTAAGAAGAGTGTTAGGAGAGGAGTAAGGCGATTTACATCACCCACTTTATTCCTTCTTGATCTTTGAAGTGAAACAAGTATATAGAGGTTCATCAAGGAAAATACAGCCTCATTTTGTGAGACAATATCTGACATGAACAAATCTGGCATATGGTAAACTTCCACAAGTTTCCATCAATAACAAAGTCAAAGAATGGTGGTGTTAAGAGTTCCATATGGTCCACCCTCTTAGAAGCAGCCCCTGATCCAGCTGCAAGAAAACAAGAATTTAACCTCATTAAGACTGGAATGATTGCCAGAGTCACTAAGTAACCTATATTCTAGATCAGATCCTACTGGCCCCTGAAGGATACTAACCAAGCAATGGCTTTTTTTTTTGTTAAACCCCTGGCCTCAAACCTGACTGCTTGGACTTTATGTGATTTCACTTTAGCTGCCTCAGCTCCCTGAGCCACAAGAGTGTGCCAAAGAAATACAACTCTTTAAAAAGAGTTTTGATAAAATGGATGTTTCATGAAAGAGAACAGGAAAAGTCAAGTATGGCATAAAGGTTTTTGATCAGAGAGAGTGAAAGAATGAAGCAGCCATTTAGTGAGAGAGGGAGACTACAGGAAAAGTGGGTTTAGGGGGAAAAAATCAGTGTGGAATTTAGAAAAGGAGATCAGGCTCTAAATATAAAACTGGGGGCTGCCCAGTCTTTGAAAGTATATAAAACTATGAGATACAAAGGAAATGTGTAGAGAGAGAGGAGATCAGAGACCAGCCCTGGTGTCAGGAGATTACTTGGTTCCATCTTCCGTGCTTTCTGTTGGTCATATTCTTGTATGATGTCCATCCCCTAAAGTATGGGCAGAATCCGTAATTTATCTATAATTGATAGAATATGTGACAGAATATGGTGACAGGATGCAAGTAAATTACACTGTATGGTTACATTATTACATTCTGTAAGATTATAATAGTCATCTTGCTGGAGTTTTTCCCACACCTCTTTCTGACTTGTTAGAAGCAAGTGACCATGCAGGAGAATGAACTTGGCAAAGAACCGAAGAAGCAGAGGGCAGCCTCTAGCAAGCATCTTTCAAGGTGCCCAGGACTCCTGCTGACAAAAAAATGAGCCCCTCACTCCTAGAAACTCCAGAAAATAAATTCTTTCAAGAACTGAGGAAACTTGGAAATAAATCCTTCTCTAGCGAAGCATTCAGATAACACAAGTGCCAACAGACATCTTGCCTGCAGTTTTGGTGAAGACCTAGGTGAGTTGTTGCCCAGACTTTGACCAATAGAAAATGTGACAAAATAAATACATGTTGCTTTAAACTACTAAGTTCGTGGTAATTTGTTATATACCAATAGACAATACTGTGAGTTCCAATTTACTACAATATTTAGAGGATAGGGAAATAGGAAAAAGCCAGGAATAAAGGCCCAGGAAGAGAGGGCAGTGAGATAGCAGCAGAACCAAGAGAAAAGCATTCTTTAAAGTTTACTGACACTTCTTCAGAGAAGTCTGAAAAAGAGGTAAAACCAAGAGGAAGTTGCATCTGTTGACATAATAGAGGATATAGGTAGTCACCACTGAATGGGACAGGAGAAGCCAGGCAGAGCCACTGCCAACCCAGCCTTGGAGTCTTCTTTGTTATCACTTTCTGTAAGTAAGCGATAAGAGACTGTGCTTCTGCATGGAAATTGGCAGAAGACAAAAGTGCTCTTTCCACTCTAGATGACCACTCACTAACAATACTACTTCCAGCACTAGATGATTTATATATAGCTTTTCTAAATTTTGATTTGTTTTATTTTAACAATGATGAATTTTTCTGCATATTGTTGAGCCCTTTTTTTTTTTTTTGGGGGGGGGAGGTAGTTATAATACAGCTACATGTTCACTGCCAAGTTAAGTGACAATCGGCTTAGTAGGTTTCCAAGAGGACCCAATTAGTGCCAAAGTTGTGCTACTTTACTGTTTATAAGGCTTTAAAGGCTGATATTTCAACACTGGCTAACACTTACCACTAATCAAAGTCAGCTCATTTTAATTACTAAGCAGTTAACATAACTTACTTTTAAAACTTTCATTGTTATTAGACATGTTGAGATGGGCATTTGATTTCTTTAGATCAAGTCAAATAAATCTAATGATCATATACTATGTGCAAGGTCTTGAGTAAACCAGGTGTAGTTCATTGAAAGAAGTTGTCTTGATGCTTTTCTACATCTATCATTTGTATGCAAACTTACACCATTTATAAAGCACTCTCACACAATCAAAGACTACATCATGCCCTAATGTGATTAGTATTCGGCTTTTATCTAGATTTATATACAATGAGCATTCCATTTTCCTATAATGCTTTGAAAGCAATTTCTTCTCTTTTCATTTCATTCAATGAAGATGTATTGAGCAGTTAGTTACATTGAGGAGCAAATTAAATAAAAAATAGACAAGTATTTGTTATTTTCCAAAGTTCTTGTTCTGTAAGAATGCTATCCAAAATGTGTCCTTTTCTTTTATGAACTCAATACACTTTGTCTACATGCATGTGTAAGTGCATGGTTAGTATCAATTTATCTATATTTACTTTGCCTAAGACACACATATATAGAATGCATATATATATATATGCATTCTATATATGATATACATGTTTAATATATCTATTTATAGTCTGGCTAACCTAGCAATACAACTCTATCCCCTGCATCTTGAGCTTTTTTCAGGTTTTACCCCACTATCAAGCTACAAGATTAAATCCATCACTCGTAGGAAGTCTGACTAGATGATGGCATGGAGAAGTTTTCAACTTATTTTTTTGCTAACAGCTTTCCTGTGCTCCTCTTTCTGCTTATCCTCACTTGAATGTAAGCTCCTCCATAGCAGATATTCCTATTGGCCTTACATTGATGGAGGGTTTTAATACATAGTGTGTGCTTATTCAACATTGACTAGCTACTTTCCAAAATGAGATGGCTTACGTGCACAAAAATGATATACACAGAGACAAGCTAGATAGACATACATAAACTGCAACTAAATAAAAAGGACCTGTATAATACTTAACCAATAGTTTTCATTCAATAATTTGTTTGATAAATTAGAAACAGTATCTATTTTAAAAAATATGCCCATATAACTATATTTGGAAATGAAATCTAGTCCTGTGCTTTCTCAGAATCATTAGAAAGAAATATGGTTTAATCTTATTTGCAACAAAAAGAAGTATTTTATTTTATAAAAGGAAAATCTTTTCCTGGGCGGTGATTCTAGAAATAATTTATTGCAAAGATCATTATATCAGAATGTATATCTTCCTTAAGAATTCTTAAGAAAGATGGATAAATTGACTTAAAGTTGCTAAAATTAGGGTGCTGGAACAACCAAAAAATAAAAAAGGCTCTTTCCAGGATTTATACTGTTGTTCTATCAGCTAGTGTTCTTGTGTTATTGATGTTTATATACACAAATAATTATTAATTCTTAAGACAAGCTGGTGAGTATATTTCAAGGTCAAGAATGACAAAAGCAGAAACAAAGAATGACTGCTAAGTGAACAAAAATCTATTGTATTTTCCAAAACATACCTTGTATAGATGCACATGGTGTAGATAACTCACATGAACAACATAGCTCAATATTAGGGCTTCCAGTTCAAGAAAGTGAAGCACGTAGATCTTGAACTCACCTTCTCCCACAAATACACTGAATCAACAGCTACAGATAAAACAACTTCCTTGAGAACAAAATCTGAAAACCAGAGAGCTGACTTCCCCCAATCAGGCTAGCTAGAAGGAAACCTCCCTGAAGCAAGTAGGAAAGGCTGAGACAGTCTCTCAGGTGATGGACCCACCCCACCCGCAACACACATACACACAACTAACTCTCTCCCTCTCTCCAGGACCATAGTTTCTTGTTCATTATTACTTTTTGACATAACATGAAATCAGAAAGTGTGACACCTCCACCTTTGTTCCTTCTCAAGATGGTTTTTAGAGTCTTTTCCGTATATATTTAAAGATATATGTATTTAATTTCTATGAAAAATGCCATTGGAATTCTGACACGGAGTTCACTGAATCTATATATTGCTTTGAGTAATATAGACAATTTAATAATATTAATTCTTCCATTTCATAAGCATCGAATATATTTCCCCTTCATTTTCTTCCTTTTTCTTTAATTTTTTTCATCAATGTCTTAGAGTTTTCAGCACAAAGGTCTTTCATCCACTTGGACAAATTTACTCCTGGGTATTTTATTGTCTTCAAGGATTTGCAAATATAATTATTTTCTTTCTTTTTCAGATAGCTCACTACAGGTGTATACAAATGTAATGAATTTTTGTATGTTTCCATTTTATCCTGTAACTCACTGAATTATCACTAAAAATATCCATTAGTTTTTTTTTTAATTTTTGGTGGATTCTTTAGGAGACACACACACATATATAATCATGTCACCTGCAAACCTACTTTTACTTCTTTTTGTCTCATCTAGATGTCATTTCTTAGTCTTGACTAGTCAGGCTAAGACTGCCAGTATTATAGGCAGTATAGGAATTGGTGAGAGTGGGTATCCTTAAATATTCATGATCTCACAGAGGAAAACTTCAAACTTTTGAAACCTAATCATTGAGTATGTTAGCCGTGGGCTTGTCATATACAGTCTTTATTATCTTGAGGTTCATTCCTTTTGTGCCAAATTTGTGGAGAGCTTTTAATATGAAATGCTGAATTTCTCAAGTGGTTTTTCTGGATCTATTAAGGCAATCATATGATTTTTATCTTTTTCCTGTGATTATGATCTACCACATTCATTGATTTGTGTATGTTTAACCACCCTTGCATCTCAGGGATTAACCCAACTTGATCAGGGATCTAAGATCCTTTTTACTGTGCTAGTATTTCGTTTAGTATTATTTCAACTATATTTATCAGGACTATTTATCCCTAATTTTATTTTCTTTTAATGTCCTTATCAAATGTAGGTATCAGAGCAATACAGTCCTAGTAAAATAAATTTGAGCGTGTTCCCGCCTCTTCATTTTTGGGAAAGAGTTTGAGAAGAAATTTCATTACATACTTGAATACTGGTAGAATTCACTAGTGAATCATCTTATCCTCAGATTTCCTTTGTTAGGAGGTTTTTGATTACTGATTCTATCTCCTTAATTGATCTTTCAGAATTTCTATTGATTTATGATCATTCTCAATAGTTTGTGCAGTCTGCTGGCATATATTTTTTCATAGAAGTCTCATGATTATTTGCATTTTTTTAGTTTCAGTATTAACGTCCCCTCATTCATTTATTTATTTCAGTATTGTCTATTTCTTAGTAAATCTAGCTTATGGTTTATCAATTTTGTCTATGCCTCAAAGAAATAGCTCTTAGTTTCATTAATCTTTTTGAGAGCTTTACTATTCTCTATTGCATTTATTTCTGCTCTCATCTTTATTATTTCCTCAATTCTGCTAACTTTTGCTTAGTTTTTCTTCTTTTCCCTGTTGTTTAAGGTAGAATGTTAGGTTATTTGAGTTTAATTTTTTCATCCTAATGTAAGAATTTATAAACTTTTCTGTTAGAACTGGCTTTGTTAACCCCACAAATTGTGATATGTTTTATTTCCATTTTCATTTGTTTCAACACTTTTCAATTTATCTGATTTTTTTCTTGAAACTTTGTTTTTCAGTTATGCATTGTTAATTTTTACATATTTGTGAATGATTCAATTTTCTTCTTGTTACTGATTTCTAGCTTTATAGCACGTGGTCATAAAAAATATTCGATATAATTTCTGTCTTCCATGACTTTTTGAGACTTATTTTGTAGTTTAACATGTGATCTATCCCGAAGAATGTTACATGTGCTCTTGAGCAGTATGTGTATTTAAAGAAGCCAGTGTTGTTTAAATTCACTCCTTCTTTATCCAATCTACGTCTCAGTGATACATCTATTGTTGACACTAAGGTATTAAATCACCTCACTATTACTGCATTGCTGTTTACTTCTCCTTCCAGTTCTTTTGGTATTTGCTTTTTATATATTGTAAAATATGTATAATTGTTATTATTTTTTAATGAATTAACCTCCTCATCATTACATAAAGACCTCTTTGTCTCTTAAAAATATCTTGAACAAATACTGGTTGGTTGCCTGTAATCAGCAAATACATAAACTATAGCAATTGTATAGTAAGATAATCTGGACTAGTTTAGAGTATTATTAGACATTTATGAATATCAGTTTCTATATCCAGATAACAAAACTAATCTATTCATACATAAAAGAGGAGGAATGGACCTAATGAACTTTTAAAAACCGATGTACCATTATAACACTATTATATAGGTTTCAGAAGTGTAACCACACCACAGGGGAAAATGATTAGGTAAGTGATAGACAGATACATGCATACATACATAAATAGATAAGACAGAGATCTGCTATCTATTTATCTTCTACCTTCCTCCTTCCCTCTGGAACCACCATATTGCTAGCATTGGGGCACCAAGATCTAGATGATAGTTGCACCCATTATTAATGAAGTATCATTGCTTCTTAATTTCTCATACCTAGATATTTTATATATTTGCATGCATACAATCCCCCCAACCACACACACATATACAAACACATACCTGATCTGGTTATATCTGTAAATTCAGCTACTCGCTGAAATTTGTTTGTAACCTGCAAATCAATACCAGAAGCACTTTTGAGTAAAAGTGAAAATTGAGTCATCTACCTCAGATTTTTTTATTTTTGGCTTTCATATCTATAAAAATGCTTCTTTTTTTGGTCTACTTAGTACTTTTGTGTATTGTATTTTTGTGCCACTTGTTGGTGATTTTGCTGTTTAAAATGGTTCTCAAGGGTAATGTTGTGTTTCTAAGAACAAGAAAACTGATGAGCCTTATGAAAAGACATGTATGTTAGGTAAATTTCCTTCAGGCATGAGTTATATTGCTTTTGGTTGTGATTCTAATGTTTAAGAGTCAGCAATATATATTAAATAAGATGTTGTTAAACAAAAACACACATAAGGCAAGGCATTGATAGGGTGATGAAAACACTGTGAACAGAGGCTTCGGGAAACATAATCTTGCATTTCCCCAGGGACCAATTGTTTGGTATTCACAAGCTCAGTGTTTATGGTGACTTTAGAGATCACAAGTACTGTGAATAACAAGAACAGATTGTATTTCTTCACATCCTTCTTTACATAAGTATGCATTAAATATATATATAAAGTTTATATTGATACCTCTAGTTCTATTCCAACACCATTGGATTCATTTTAGCCTTTTCATCTTTATTTATATTTCTATCAGCAACAGTTGAAAATTCCAGCTCTCATTATCCAAAATCTATCTATTTATTTGGTCAATTATAATATATATATATACATAAAATTATAATATAGGTAATATATGTATGAAATATATGATTTGCTAATTCATTCCTGCCACACTCTTTTACTGATTGCAGAATTTATTTACAATATTTTTGTATTCAGTCACTCAGAATCCAGTTTAGAATCTGTTTTCTACAGTTAATTTTGGTTAGCTATTTCCCCCCTACTTTCTTCAATGTTTTTATATTATTCATTTGTAATATAAATAAGCTTATTTTGTAGCTTATGTTCTATTTTAGCTTCCCAATCTCCTCAACTGACTTAATTATATATCTGTTTAGCTGGGGGGCATAATTATATTATTATATCCAAGAGTAAGAGTTATACCATCACACATAACCATAGAATAATAATTAATGGTATATTTTAATTCAATTTATTCTGTTATTTATAAAGAATTAATTTAAATGCTCTCCATGTCAGTTCTAGGACCTTGCTTTGTTACATGCAGTTTAATATTATCTGCATATAGGTTCTCATATAGGTGAAATGAGAAAATTTAAGAGCAAAGAGTCAAATGTCGTCCTTTAAATAAGTCAAGTGAACTCTGCTTCTCTAAGTCTATTTTAACCACATAAATCCAAGCAGCAAGTAGAATGCAGAGTGATTTGTTTGGAACAAAATGACTCAATCCCATTGCCAAGCATGATTAATTTAACATTAGACTAACTAATTTTTAATTTCTCTTATTCATTTGGAACAAATTTAGTACAATCTCTACTAACATATACACCTCCATGTATTAACATACAAGTTTTTAGAGCTTTCATATTTATTTCAGATAACTAATTCCTAATACATTGAGTTTTAAAAATATGAATTTAATAAAACCTTTGCAATAGAATAATTCAAGATATTCCACTCACAGATAGTATAAAAGATATATTAACACAAATCTCATAAAAATCTGATAGTATACAGTTGTCAAGATAGCTGACAAATCTGAGAATATGAATGAATAAATTTTACATTTGCTCTATTCAAGACTATAGCCACTAAACCTATGTGGCTATTTAAATATAAATCTGAGAGAGTTAAAATAATTCCATTTGACAAGGCAGACATTTCTATCATTTCAGGAAGTTCTGTACTATAGTTAGCCTACAATATAAATGCTATGAATCCAGTGGCTATTTCCTTTTGCCAGCATAATGTCTTAACCCATGATAACCACTTAACACATATTTGTGAAAGAAGTGAATAAAAGGAAGATAGTATCTGCAATAAAATCTGGCAACATGTATCAAAACACACTTATTACAGAATATTTATAACACACTGGGAATAATTTGCATATCCAGTAAAATGCAACCATCAAAGTAATACATCCTTGGTGCACCATGAAGGCTTAGCAGTTAAAATCACAGTCCACATACATCCCAAGGACCTAGGTTTGTGACCAGGGTCTAAGCAATATAACAACTAAATAAAATAATCAACTGCTTATTCCTCCTCTTTCTTCCTGTCTGCTTACCTACTTTCCTTTATTCATCCCTGCATTTTTCCTTAAAAAAAAAAAAAAACTTAAAAAAATCCTTATAAAGATTATGAAGACATTAATAGGGGTTTTTGGAAATAATTATTTGCAAAGATAGTCATGTTTTATATAAAAGTGAAGTTAAAGTAAAATTTTAATGGAAAATAATTATTAAACTATAAACATTAAGAATTACAACATAATCTAGTTATCAAAATATATTTTATTTTTCACTTTGTAAACGTGTAGTTTTAAAGTTTTTTATATATTTTACTTTGGTCATAAGAAAATATTTTTGTTATTTTTTAAAGCTTACTCACTGAAACTAAGAAGTTTAGACAAGGATTGGAATCCTAAAAAAATTAATGAATATGATTTATAAAAATAATTATATAACTTTATTCATTGTTAAGAAATAAAAATATCTGTATAAGAATTCTCAACATTTACTCCTAGTTAGAAATGAAGAAAGTGCATAAGAGGAGAAAAGAAAACTTTGTTAATCAGAAGAAACTATGACGAAGATGTTAAAACACACTTTGGAACTGTATTAAATGTCTGATATTAATCATGTGTATTAATGCGTATTGTGCTACTCTGGTTTTCGGGTCAAGGTTACAATAACAAATAATATGATCCTGTTTGTTTATTAACATAATAAAGAGGAAACAGATAGGTATTTGTAGACAGCTCAATCCATGAACTCAGAGAAATAATGAACTGCTGAAATTGGATTTCTCTGGGGGTTAGATTAACAATTTTTTCCCTATATTTGCTTACAGTTTTTAAATATTCATAGCTATGTATAGCTTTACTTTTAATAAAAAAAAGTAAAATGCTGTATCATAAAAAATAAATAATTAAAAGAGACCAAGAACTAAATCATCGGCTTCAAATTCCTACAGATCAGTGAGAAGTGAGTCAGGCAGGACCAGATTTTGAGAGGATTTCCTTCCAAAGTCCTTGATTAACAGCAGTGAAGTGTATTTCAGGTTACAGACTCATCTTATCCGAGAACTACAGGACTGAAAAGCTGACTTTTTCACTTGGAGTCAAGCATTTGTTATATTGTTTACATAGTTCTACTTATCAATTGTATATTCCAATTTCCATTCCTTCAGACTCCTCCTAATAGTGCCTCACTGAGCATTAAAAAGTTGAACAAAAAATTCTTCCCTGAATTAGAAAGTGCATTTATCCCAGCATGCACTCTTGTCATAGAAAGGGTGATTAAAAACTACTCCTAGGGAAAAGGATTTTTTTGAGTTATTAAGAAAAGTCTTGAAGCAAAGGAATTACGAGAATATTTTTGCTAATCCAAAATTAGCAGCTGAAAGTGTGTGTGTGTGTGTGTGTGTGTGCGTGCGTGTGTGTTTAAGAGTATAAAAGGCAATCATCATAAGGTATATTTTTTGCTGTGGAGGAGAGCTACCACTATAGCTAAATTCAGATGTTCCCAGACCCCCAGATCAGTAAAATAATGAACAGGAATAATGGAGATATAGTTTGATAGAACTGTGTAATAAAGACTGAAATGCAACTTCAGAAGTAAAACATCAAGCAATCATAGGTAGAAATATTGAAAATTTTGTCAACATTATATTGGTTCTTATACACGGACAAGTGCAGAACAGAAAAAAATAAGCATGTAGATGACAATAAAATTGACCAAATGGTTAAGAAAAGAAGCTGAAGTTTGACAACAAGACTGAAAACTACTCCTCCATGCTAAGTCTCTATAAGTTACTTAAGATTTTTGTACTTCATATGTCCATATTGTAAAATGAAAGTAATAACAATATTTATCCTATATGGCTCTTGGGAGAATAAAAATTTAATAAGTACCAATGGATATAGATTCTAAGGTGGAGAACAAAACAATTTTGGTGAAATTCATTTTATGTGGAATGAAAATGTCATAAAAAGATGAATGTCTATTTAAAATTTAAACAACAAATTGACTCCCCTCTTTGGCTCAGGTGGTTAAGGCACAGGCTATGAAAGCCACAGACTCAGCCTTGAGACCTGGGTCCTAAAGAAAAAACAAACAAAAAAACAAATATACATATGCATGCATTGACATATACATACATGTGTGGGTACATATATATATGTACATATATATATATGTACATATATATATATATATATATATATATATCTCATTGGTGTCATGAATGGTAGGTCCGAGTTAACTTTCTTCTACCTCAAGGTAAACTGAGCACACTAACTTCTCTCAATCCCATTGGTGCAAAGAGGTGTACTGGATAAGCTTCACATTCTCTTGCTGCTTTCTAATCCTATAATCTAGATATCTGTGAGGAAAAGAAAGTGTTTTAATACTGCTGCTTACAAAATATTTTCACAGTAGGAACTGAAATAGTGGAGCACTTCAACATATTTATGTAACAGCTAAATTAAACAAAGAACGAGTACAATTTCCCAGTGGGAGAGCTACAGAAGTAAAAACTGATCAAAACAGTTTTCAGAATGTATGCATACTAAAGTTTCAGTGAACAGAACAAAAACCCTGAAAAATCAATCATGGTATTTTAAAGAGAAAAGGAATAAGAAAGAATAAAAAAAGCTTCTGCTTCTCTGTGCTTCCTCAGTTTCACAGAGCAATGGAATAACACAAATAATAAATAAAATGAATTCCACTGGCACAGTTACATCTTTTCACCTCATAATTTAACTGATATTAATTAACTTAAAATGTGGCACAACTATCAGAAGCAGGTGAAAATTTTGAAGTATTTTTTTTAAACCTCAGGTCTGTCTGACCTCTGGGAAAACACATACAAACACATCACATATACATATGTATATTTGTGTGTTATATAATACACATATTCTGTTTTTGTTAATACTGACTTTGTGTTACAAATTAAAATAAACTCATATGTTTATGTTCCAAATACATGCAGTGCCCCATTTCTCAAATATATGTCAACACACCCTGCTCCTCACCAAATTACCAAGTGTTCTTCACTATCATCCAGCTGCCCCATCACCACCTGGCCCCTCTCCACATCTCATTCCTTATTGGTCACCTCAGTTCTATTGCAAGTGTCCAAGGGTTGGCTTTGTTTCATCTGTTCCTTTGTTTTGTCTATTCACATTCCACCTATGAGTGAAATCACCTGCTATCTTTCTTCTTTCGACTTATTTCACTTAGCTTAATCTCCTCTAGTTCCATCCATGTTGATTCAAATGACAGGATTTCATCTCTTCTAAGGGCTGTGTAGTATTCCATTCTGTATATATACCACATCTTCTTTATCCATTCATCTGATATTTGCACTGTTTCCAGTTCTTAGCTACTGTGAATAGGGCTGCAATAAACATGGGGATGCATAAATTTCTGTGAATTAGTGTTTTTGTATTTTTCAGATAAATACTCAGAAGTGGGATGGTGGGATCATAGGAACGTCCAGTGTCAATTTTTTGAAGAATTTCCATACTGTTTTTCATATGCAATGCACCAATTTGTGCTCCCAATAACAGTGCAAAAGTGTCCCATTTTCTCCATATCCTTGCCAACAATTGTTGTTTCCAGACTTTTGGATAATAGCCAGTCTCTCAAATATAAGATGATATCTCATTGTTCTTTTAATTTGAATTTTCTGATAGCCAGTGAGTAGAAACATCTTTCCATGTGCCTGCTGGCCATCTGTATATCCTCTTGGGAAAAACATCTCTCCAATTCCTCTTCCCAGTTTTTTGATTGGATTGTCTAATTTTCTGTTACTGAGTTTTATGAGTAGTAAACTACCTTGTTGTAGTTATGGAACAGAAGCATCTTCTCTCACTTAATATGTTTTCTGTTTTGTTTTGGTGATATTTTCTTTTGCTGTGAAGAAGCTTTTTAGTTTGATGTAGTCCCAATTGTTTAGTTTTGGTTTTGTTTCCCTTGATGCTGGAGTTGAGTCCCCAAAGACCTCTTTTATCCAAGAGTTATTCAGAAGCATGTTGCTGAGTCTCAATTAATTCGGGGTCTCCAGCTTTCTTTTTGTGGTTGATTTCTAATTGTAAGCCGCTATGGTCAGAGAAGCTACCTGGTATTTCAATCTTTGTACATTTACTGCAACTCATTTTTTGTCCCAACATATCCACCCTTGAGAACACTCTATGCACACCCGAAAAGAAAGTGAAATCTGTAGTCATTGGGTGAAGTGTTTGGTATATTGTCTATTAAACCTAACTGTTCCTAACTGTCATTTAAAGCTGCCTTTTCCCTGTAATATTCTGCCCGGTTGATCTGTTCATTGTTTTAAGTGGGCTGCTGCAGTCTCCTACTAGTATTGTGTGGCTGTACATACAGTCCTTGCTTAATGCATTTTGATGCCTCTTCATTTGGCGACTATATTAATAAAGCATTATTTCTTCTTGCTGGATTGACCTCTTAATCATTATATAATGCCCATCTATGTTTTTTATGATGCTTTTTGGTTGGAAGTCTGTTTTGTCCAATATAAGTATGGCTATTCCTGCCTTTTTTGGGGGCGTTGCCATTCTATAATAGGATTGCTTTCTAACCACTGACTATGTTTACCTTTTGAAAGTAGATGAATTTCCTGAATGCAGCAGAAGGGTGGGTTATGCTTTTCAATCCATTTGGTCACTCTCTATCATTTGATTGGTAAGGTCAATCTATTAATATTTAGGATGATTATTGATATATAAATGTTTATCATCATTTGGTAATTTGTCTTCTGTGTGTTATTACACATAGTGCCTTTGTTCTTCCCTTTCTCTTTTTAGATAGGTTAACTACAGTTATGTTTTGATTGATTTCCCTTTTTTCCTTCTTTGCTTTTTCTCTGTAGATGCATTTTGAGGTTACTCTGAGGTTAGCATTAAGAATTCTGTTTATTTCCCACTTTTATTTGAAAGAAGATTCATCTTGCACTCATTCTAACCCCTCATATTTTTATTCTCATCTCCTTCCCCGCGTTTTTGTCTTCCTGTTTTTAAGTGGGGCTGTTTATACTTTATAGTTTCCTTTAGTATTTTTTGTAAAGCTGGTTTTTTTGGTGATGAATTCCTTTAACTTCTGATTATCTGTACAGCTTTTTATCATTTCTTTAGTTGTAAATGATAATTTCACAGGATATATAGTACCCTAGGTTGAAATCTCTTTTCCTTCAGAACTTTCAATCTATCATGCCATTCTCTTCTGGTCCCTAGATTTTCAGTTGCGAAATTCACTGACAAGCTTACAGGAGCTCCTTGGTATGTTTCTCATTTTTCTCTAGCTACTTTTATATGTCTTTATTTTGCATTTCTGACATTTTGATGATTATGTGTCTTGGTATAGATCTGTTTGGCTTTCTTTTGTTTGTAACTCTTTGATCTTCCTGAGTTTGGAGGCCAGCTTCATTCCCTCAGGTTACGGAATTTTCAGCTATTACTTCTTCCAGTAAAGTTTCTTGTATCCTTTCTCTCACTTCTTTTAGGACTCCTAAGATGTGAATACTGTTCTTTTTGATGTTACCCCTTAGGTCTCAAATGTTGTATTGACTTCGTTTCATTCTTTTTCTATTTGTTTCCTTGCTTGAGTACATTACGCTCTACCTAAATGATTCTACTGAAGACTTCATTCATCTTACTCTTGACTCCTTCTATTGAGTTTTTAGTTCAGCTCTTGTGTTCTTCATTTCTCTGACATTGTGCTTCATTTCTTCTCTCTTATTTGTGGTTCTCTTTTTCTTCCACCATGGCAGCATCCTGTGCAAATTCCCCTCAAGGTGACCCACTCAGTCCACTGGGGTGTTGGTCCTTCTTCCACCCTGTGCCAGGACCCTCTCCCCAAGCTCCATGTCCTAGTCCTGCTGAGCAGGCTCTCTGCTATCAGAGAAATTCTCCAGGGGCTATACCAAGGCTCCACCCTCTGCACCATGGCCCTTTTTCCCCAAGGCTGGGAATCCCAAATTCACAATGTAGCTCTGAACCCGGATGCTTTCACCTACCCTTTCTGGTGGTGAATGTTGCCCACCATTTCTGTAGTTTCTATACTTGTTTTTTCCTCAGCATTTGTGTCAGCAAAATAAGTGCTTCCTAATTGCTCTGTTGGGAGGAGATGAGACTCAACTCCTAACAGGTCTCCATGTTAACTAATCCTCCTGACACATCATATATTTTGAAATACTGCACCAACGGTTAAACTTAACCTATTTGGTTTGGTGTAGGCTAGAATAAAATATATGACATTATATATAAAAAGGCACAATTATTGAGATACATAGAGAAAAATGTAAATATAAAATAAGAATTTATGATATCTTTACAATGGCTTAACTCCGAGATTGTAAATTCAAATGACCACCAAATCCAAGAAGGTTAAGTAAATAAATGCAATGGGCAAGTTAGATACAACCAAACTGAAGCATGCTTTCTCAGAAAACCTACTCACTAAGCACTCCTGGACTGCTGCTGTTTCAAAATGGAGGCCCACAGTTCTCAGACCTTCTAATTTTCTAAGCAAAAACAAAAATGCATATGAAGATGTCAGATCTCTGTATTTTTAGTACTAGAAGTGAATTCAAACATCACCGCAAATCAAACAGATACATCTCTGAGACATATTCTCCCTAAGAGTTTCTAATTTACAGTCCTTGGTTTACTAAATGTTGTAGAAAAATATTTGTTGACAATTTATGATGCTTTGGATGTTTAGCATCCTGTAACATTTTTTTCATAACAATCCATCAATTTTTACAGTTGCATGTGTGGAGCAGAAAAGCTAAATAATGTCTGCATAGTCACAGCAAGCAGAATATTTGGTTTCAAAACCAGGTTTATCTAACTCCAGTGTTCATACTCCTACTATATATACTTTGGTTTTAACTAAAAAGGGATGCATAAAAAACAGAACTTTATGTTAAACCTGGAATAGTAGGTATGATTTTGGCAACAAAAGGGAGGTTTGAAAAGATTTAGTTTGAGGCAACATGTAAAGACTAAGGTAAGAAAGAGAATGGTATTTTTAGAGACTAGTTTGTAAACCGGCCTGGTAACAGCAAATATTTCACATTGGGAAGGCCAGGTAAAGTGGATTATATATAAGGAATTAACAAAATTTAATTTAATATTAATTTAATGACTAAACAGTAAATGCTAATAAACCTAAATTGCTTTTTTTCTATTTGTGTTAATCTCCAGTGTTAAGAAAAGATCAACAACATCTTTTATTGCCTTTACTATTTTCCTAAGAGAAACACAATTTGGTGAAAATTAAAAAATGAAATCCATGTTGACACATGCACATGAGCAAAATGATGTAATTCAATGCTAGATCAGCTATCCACAACAGCCCCATAGTACAGTCAGCTATATTTCAGACAAAATTTAGTCTTTTCTAGATATCATCTATGAAATTACATTCATTAATGATACCTGAATATTACTTAAGTTTGCTTATAAAGTGTCTTATTCTGATATCCCAGAGAACATTATCTCCCAAAGGGGTTTAAAAAGAAAAAAACTGCCCTAATCATTATAAAGACCCTCTGCAGCCTTTATCTACCACACCCACGCCCAAAACCTGCAGATCTGTGGTGGATGGGGGACATAGGTCTCTGTTCTAAAAAACTTTCTTTTGGTTTTTGTTTTGTTTTTTAAGTTCTCAAGAAAAGAGAGTAAAACTGATTTAACTATCCTTGGAAATGCTGGCAATCAAGAATAAAAATAAAAATCTAAATACAGAATGATAGTTAATGCAACCAACAAAGATATCATTTGTCAAATTGCTTATGCCCATAGAAGGAGCTTTGATGTGCTTATGCTCATGAACTTCTAGAGTATGGTGTGAAGGTTAGCCTGACAGATCATGCTGCGGCATATTGTACTATCTTGCTGCTGACCCACAGGCTTCTCAATAGCTTTGGAATGGACCAAATCAATGAAGGAAGAAGGGGAGAATGGAGAGACTACAATGTGGAAAGCACTGATGGTCAACCTGGTGCTTTCACCTGGTATCTGAATGCAGGACTTGCCAGAAATACTACTGGAAATAAAGATTTGGGGGCCCTGAAGGAAGCTGTGAATGGAGGTTTGTCTATCCCTCAAATACCAAACGATTTCCTAGTCATAATTCAACAATAAGGAATGTAATGCAGAAGTACATTAGAAGCGTATCATGGGTCAAAGCATTGTATATTCTATATATAACCTAATAAAAATACATATTCTTATAAGAAACAATTCTCTCAATATATAAAGAACAATGTAAACCCAGACATGATGGAGGGGATGTACATGGAGGACATGTATTAAGAAAGCTTATGCTACTGTAGAAGACAATCCAATCTATGAGAAGTCTAAGAAAGAAATTAAAAAGAAGAGATGATACTAATCCAAAATGTCCTTTCACCCAAAGAAAAGGAAGGGTAGCTCAGAAGGCAAATTTCCTCAGAACTTAGGTGCAGGCAGCTAAGAGATAAACTGTCGCAATTTTTCTTTTAAGATTTTCCAGATAGAGACAATAATGAACTTATTGACCAAGAAGTGGGGAAAAAAATCAAACAAAAAGAAACTTCTGTTTATTCTTAAACTAACCTGTCTCCAAATCTACAAAAGACTGATTCCTATAAAATCTAAATGTATACTATCCTTATTAAAATAGTCCTCTATTAGTGGGGAAATTATAAAACATGGGTAAGTTTCTTTACTGGAGATATGGGAAAGAGTTGCCAGAACTTCTGCTATTTTCTTCAAAAGACTCTGGAAATATGGGTTGTTTTTTTTTTTTTTGATGTGAAGTATCTTAATTTTTTTAATTTTGACAGTTTTAAAAAATATATTATAAACTAAGAAACAAATAAACTACAATCCAACCCACACTTCTAGTTTGCAACTTCTAGCTAAGTAATACATTACCAAAATACAATGAATGATTTGCCATTAAAAACTAAAAGCTTCTTTGAGAATAATAGACTAGTAAGGTCACCCTTTCAGACTTAATAAGGAAAGCTTCCCAAGGCCACAAACCAGCACCTGAGACCTAAAGAAAATGCAGGAATTCACTAAGTTTAGGAATAGAATCAGGTAAAACTGCAGCAGTGTTCAAGAAGAAAGGGATTATAAAAACGAGGGGAAGAAAGAGACTTTCTATTAGAGAAACAAATGTTATTTTCTGACTTTCTTTACCCTACCTCTCCACTCCCTCAATCTCCCAACAGAATAGAGAAATTATTGTAGGTTTACTTATATTTTAAGATACAGACTCAAGTATCATGTAGATTTGAATCCATTTTTCATTCATAAAGTTAGCTTCATATTAAATATATTTTTGAAATTCAATTCCATTAACCAAAAACAAAAAGGATTAAAATAGGAAAGAGAAAAATGAATAAACAAATCTAATAATAAAAGAATTAGTAAACCCCCTACATCACATCACCCTACCCAAAGTCCTTCCCCCTCTGGCAAATTCAAACTTGCTATAAAATTGAAAAGCATATTTTTATTTTATCATTTTATTTGTTTTTCTCCATTACAAATACAGGTGAAAGCATCCAGTATTTATCTTTCTCTTTTGACTAACTTCATTCAGCCAAAAACACCCTTACAAGTTCCCCCCATGCTGTTACAAATGGCAAAATTGCACCCTTTTCATGGCTGAATAATAGTCTATCACACACGTGTATGCACACACACATACACAAATATATGCAAACATGCATATATAATACATAGCATTGTATTACATATATATATATAGAAAATCTTTCTCATCTATCAATGGGCACTTAAGATTATTTCCATATCTTGATTATAAATAAAATTGTAATAAACTTACAGGTGCATACATCTTTCAAGTTTATATTTTTGTATTCTTCAGATAAATACCAAGAAGTGAAATATTGAACTGTACAAGAGTTTTATTTTTAATTTATCGTATCATCTCCACACTGTTTTCCAAAGTGACTTCACCGACTGGCATTCCTACCATTTTGTGTGAGTTTCATATTCTCTGCACGCATACCGACACTTGTGTCTTATCTTTTTGATACAGGCATTCATACCAGTGAAAGGTAATAATCACCTACTGGTTTTGATTTGCATTATCCTGATAAGAATATTTTTTCTGTGCCTGTCAGTCATTTTTATTCTTTTTAGAGAGGTGTTTATTGAGATCCTCTGTTGATTTTTTTTACTAGGTTGTTTTTATATTGTCGAGTTGTATAAGTTCTTCATATATCTTGGATATTTTAACTCCTTGTCAGATGCATGATGTGCAAATATCTTCTTCCATTTTGCAAGGAGTCTTTTCATTCTAGTGATAATTTATTTTGCTGTACACAACATTTTTAGTTTAATATTGTCCTATTTGTTTATATTTCCTATGATTTCCCTTGATGCCAGAGTTGAGTCCCAAAAAGATGTATCTCAGGGATGATACAAAGTGTATCACTAAGCTTTCTTCTATATATTTTATAGTTTTCTGTATTATGTCCAGGTCTCTAATCCATTTTGAATTGACTTAGTGCATGGTGTTAGAAATGCTCAGTTTCATTCTTTTGCATGTAGCTATACAGTTTCCTAGCACCATTTGTTGAAAAGACTTTCCTTTCTCTGTTGCATGTACATGGCACCTTTGTTGTAAATCAACTGAACATACATATGTGGATTTATTTCAAGACTCTCAATTCTACTCTACTGATCTTAGAATCTTTTATTTCAATATCATATTGCTCTAATAAACATACTTTGTAGCATATTTTGAAGTCAGGAGCACAATATCTCTACTTTTTTTTTTCTTAGAATTGTCTTAGCAAGTCAGAGACTTCAAATAACACAACTTTTAGTATTATTTGTTCTATTACCTAAAAAGATCTCATTGGAATTGTGATCAGAATTACATTAAACCTATATACTGCTTTAGATAAAATCATTCTGACAATGTTATTTCATACTACCCAAGAGCATGAATATTTTCACATCTGTGTCTTCTATTCCTTTTATCAATACCTCATAATTTCCATAATATAATCCTTTTATATCCTTTATAAATTTATTCATAGATATCTGATTCTTTCTGAAATAATTATACATGGGACTGTTTTCTTAATTTATTTTTATTCCAATTCATTTCTACACATAAAAGTAATCAATATATTTTATAGATTAATTTTATAACCAACTGTTGTTTGCTTACTAATTTATAAATTCTAACAGTTTTTAGTGGGGTCTTTTGGATTTCCTGTGCATATCATCATGTTATCTGCCCACGGTGATAGCTTTACTTCTTTTCAAAATTTTTATTTATTTTATTTAGTTGTTCATCTTGAAGGCTCCCCCTGGCCCCAGGTCTTGAAGCGGGAATTCTGGGATGTATATGCACTGCAACAAACCTCTACTCCACTGGGGCATGTCTTCTTTTCCAATCTGAATTCCTTTTATTTTTTCCTATCTGATTGTTCTGGCTAAGACCTTCCATATTATATTATGTTATAGTGATGAGAGTGGGCAGCTTTGTCTAACTTCTGCTTTAAAGGAAAAGTTTTCAGGTTTTCATCATTATTTATGATGCTACCTGCGCTTTTTTTATGTATGACCTTTATTATGCTAAGATGATTTTCCTTTATCTTCATTTTACTAACTTTTTACCATAAATTGATACTGGGTCTTATCGAATGCTTTCTCTGCATTTATTGACATTACTATATAATTTTTCCTTCTTTTTGTTGATATACTGTATAAAATTAATTGATTTACATTTTTTGAATCATTCTTGTATCCCAGGGATGAATCGCATTTGGTCATTATATACGATGCTTTCAATATATTGCTGAATTCCATTTGCTGGTATTTTGAAGAGTTTTGCACCTATGCTCATCAGAGATAGTTTTCTTTTGTTATGATGTCCTTATCTGTTTCTGGTATTAGAGTAATACTGACTTCATGAAATGCTTTTAGAAGTGTTCTTTCCTGTTTAATTTTTTTAAGCAGTTTGTAAAGGTGAGCTATTACATTTTTTTGAAGGTCTGTTAAAGCTCACTAAAAAAGTCATCTATTCCTGGGGTTTTGTATTTTGGAAGAATTTTGACCACTGTTTCAATTTCTTTGCTTTTAATCAGGTGATTTAGGCTTATGATTCCTTCCTGTTTCAATCTTTGGAGGCTATAGAATGCTAAAAAAAAAAAAAGCCCATTTTTTTATAAATTGTACAATTTATTGCTGTAGAGATGTTCATATAGTCTCATAATCCTTTATATTTTTGTGGTATCTGTTGTAACTTATATACTTCCCTTTCTAATTACATTTACTAGCATTTTTTTCTCTTTTTTCACATGTCATAGGAATATCTAAGAATTTCCTAGGGACAGGAGACTTCAAACAATACAGCTCTATGTCCCCCACCTTCTGAATATTCTCATGTGTATTTGATATGTGTGTGTGTGTGTTTATGCATGCTTGCTGTCAAATGTACATTTATCTGGGATTTAGAACCTTCAATAACCGATGTGAAAGTATCTCATTCCTCAGGCATATAAGGAAAGAAAAAGGCTGGAAACAAAGGTAACCAGTCATAGCAGTAACTAACAGGTAGAAAAGGGTTGATAGCTTTGATAACGCTATTTCACAAACATTGACTTCCTTACTGTGACCTTGAGAGATGAATGCTCCCTACTGCTCACAAAGTGTCTGTGATTTCATGTATCCAGTAGCTAGCAGAGCCCGAATCTTACTTAGATCTGCTGACTTAGGGTAGAAAATACTCTTTCAGAGGGTAGTGAGTTGTCGCTTCCCTGAAAGTAGGTGAATGGCTGTGATGAGGAATGCATATTTAAATTAACTACTATACGTGCATGCACTCCATAAAAGGGTTGATTTCCGAAAGTCCCCATGTCTCATCAAATATTTGGTTTCTTTCTCCAATGAGGTCGTCTCCCTCTTAACACCCAGACTCCAGGCCTCACCAAGCTTCCTCCTTTCTTACTGTACTACAGGTATAATCTCTTCTATTCTCCTAATTCTAATTTTCTGCTCCTTCTACTCCCCCTGGTTTGACTCCCAGGTCCCTATGAAAGGGAACACAGCTTTTAGGAGCAATAAATTTGGTGTTCAAATTCTGAAATCTGATAATTACAGTCTGTGTAATACTAAAAAACGTATTTAAAGTTTCTGAGCTCTAGTTTCCTCATATGGAAATTAGTGCTAGAGACTGAAGAATAAGTGAAGGACTCTTAATCAAACGTAATATCTGGGAGATATTACTAATATATTCTAAGTGTTTAATGACATCTCTGTACCCTTGACGCCTTTATTTCACTTTTAGAAATATATACCTCTGTTTCTTGTTTCTCTCGCAGTAAGGCAGTTCTTCACAAATTAAACTAATGGAGCCATTTTGTCAACTAGGGTTAAGGAAATGGAACTCAGAGGTCAGAAGGCAGATTCTGAATTCATGGCTTATGTTGTTTGCCTTGTAACTTTGTACAATTTCCTGACTCACTCCATGCCTAAAATGTCACAGGAATGTCACCTACCTCAGAGGCCTCTGGTGCCAATTTAATAAGTAGAAATTTGAATTAGGAAAAAAGCACTAGGAATTTGGTAGGTTAACAAATTTTGCTATAATTTGTTAATAGTGCCATCATTTCCTTCTTTATTTAAACAACAGCCACATTCTGTTGGTAAAATTATCAATTATCAGGAGGCTGAAAATGACAGCCAGTGGGTAAACAAATTATTACTACATCATTGACCCTAAATAGGAAAAAAAATTTAGATAACAGTTTTCTTTGTGTCTCAAATCAAATTGAAGCAAAACTACTTTTAGTATAGGAACTTCAGTTAATCTATTTTTTAATGAACGTTTGGCTCAGATTTCTGTGAAAACTAAATTCAATGCATAATTTACAACATATGACCAAAATCCAACATTTAATTTTATGTTTTATTCAAGTAAGAGCAACATAGCTCAGAGAGTTGTAAAAAGCCAGAATCTGCTTAAAACTGTAATACTTTCAAGATTCACAAAATATAATTAAGGCAAAACTGAAATGTTTTCAGTATCAATGAACATACAAGAAAATCCCAAAGGAATGAAATGGTTAGCAGAATTTCACCCCTGAATTCTTCACTGAGGACAGCTTCATTTGCAGCATCTAATGTGTAAAACCAAAAATCAAACAAGCTGAAACCTTTCTGGTCTTCATTTTATATTCCATTTTTGAAGCCAAAGAACATATGGCCCATCATATTGATTCTTGCACATATGGTTTTTGTTCCAAGAGCAGAACGTATTCTCAGCTATATTAATCATACATCTTTAAAATGAAGTTTATACTTTTATATATGTTTCATATAATCCCTTATGTAATCTGAAAGCACACATTTTTATAGACGTAGATGTGATACTTCAAAAAATGACAGAAAAATTGCAAAGTTGGCTAAATACCTGCAAACCTAATGTTTTCTGGAAATTTCTCTCAATACCGATAATTTTGTATATTTTCTAAGACCTATATAATAGTTCTATCTTGATTGTTTCACTTCTGTTATTTATGTCTTTTCTTGTATGGATATAAGCATAGTACTGTTTAAAAATATCTGCGATTATCAGCTGGTCTCCTAAGTATTCTCTACAAATTACAGATTCATTCCTGGCTCCTAATACTACTTATTAAAAATACTTCAAATCTCCTCTTTGCTTCCAAGACTACAGCGGAAATAAGACTGCCTAACTTAAAAAGTGTGCCATCTTAAGGATAACGGCTACAGAGCAGATCTAGATCTAGTCTTCACAAGTCTGTATTTCTAAATACTCATTAACAATTCTTCTTGATTTTTCTGTTTGGTTTTCCTAAGAGGTATTTTGCAGATTTTTGGAGATGTCAGGGAATAAAATAATCACTAAATAAGGAATTATTTTCAAGGAAAGTGCTTACTGGGTCCGTGATGTAGGGAAATCGGGATTTGTTGATCAAAAGATACAAGCTTACCCTTTTAAAATGAATAAGTTCTGGAGACCTAATGTACAACATGATGACTATAGTTAATAATAATTTATTGCATACTTGAAATTCTCTAAAAGAGCATATCTTAAGTTTTGTCACCATGCAGACACAAGTTACCTATGAGGTCATGAATACTTACTTAGTTTTAATTGTGATAGCAACTTCATAATGTATATTATATCAAATAATCACAGTTTACATCTTAAATGCATATAATTTGTGTCAATCATAGTCAATAAAGCTGAGAGAAAATTGTTATAAAGCACAAAACAAGGAAGTGTCCCAATAATGGGGCCATGTCCTAAGAACAGAGAAGCTAGTTTAAGTGGCTAAGTGCTTCCTAAACTGGGAGTAATTTGAGTGAAAAATAAAATCGAAAGTCTTTGGTGTATACAGATAAAATTAACAAACAATGGATTTATGAGGAACAGGATATTAACACAACTCCAAATTACCTTTCCGCAAAAATATTATGACGCAGTTACTGTAATCCAGCAGATACCAACTTAATAAAAAATCAAAGTAACTATCACCAGTATCGATAAATTGAAATTGTGCCCTACCTGATATGAGACAATGAAAAGAAAGCACTTCTTTTGTGGTTTTCTGATAAATGTGCCCAATATAAACAGATTTGTGAGAAAATATCAGCCAAATTCATATGTAGCAAGCATTTTACAAAACAACTAACCTACAATCTTCAAAAGTGTCAAGGTCATGAAAGTCAAATAAAAAATGGCTTAAACTGCTTCTTGCAAACTTAGTTATAACAATGTGGTTTTGTTATTTGCAATAAACATAGATGAATCTGGAGGATAATATGCTAAGTGAAATGAGTCAGACACAGAAAGAGAAATATAGCATATCACCTATGTGGAAACTAAAGAAGCTGAATTTATAGAAACAAGGAGAAAAGTTCTTATTGAGTCTGAAAGGCAAGGGACAACTGGCAAAACTTAAATGGAATCTGAGATTTATCTGAATGTATAAAAGTCGATTTCTTGATTTTGATGGTGGCATACTGATTACATGGCAGAAGGTCCATATTTGTAGGGAGTGTACAGTATAAAGTATCTGGGAATGACAGGGGATAAGATCATTTACAAATGGTTCAGGGGAAGAAAACACTGCTGTACTACGCTTCCAATTTAATATGCAGGTTTGGAATTCATTAAGTAAATCATTATAGATACTTTGAAAACCATTTAAATGTGTTAAATATGTTAATGCAAGCCCATACATATCCAATATAAAGTAGAGCAGAGAAGGTTGATGCAAATACCAAAAGGAATGTGTAGCATTACATACACTGAAAACCTATCCACCACCATTTAAACTGTTGAGTTGATACACCTAATTTGTACTGAATACAACCAATATTAATAAAACTTCTATTATGCCAAATCTATTTCATAAAAAAGCATCTCAGAACAGCAGTTAAACTAGTTTGTAACGACTAGATAAAGTTATGGTGGACTGACTTTCGCTTGCTAACAAGAATAAAAAAATGTTTAAAGTAAATAAAGCATTATCACGAAAACACATATTACTGATCTAACAAGAAACATGAGAAAAGATGGAGCAGTTCAAAATGATGGGGTGACCAACAAAACACATCTCTTAACAGAGACTCCACTCTTGCTGTTTGGAAAGATTTTATACTCCACTTCCAGTGTCATGAGCATTATCAGTAAAGAGATGTTTCCAAGAAGCAATCGGCACAATTGACAAAAAGTTATGCAGAAAAATTTTACTGCAAGTTCTAGAATTTCAGATGCACATTTTCCAAGATAGCAAAAGTATTTGACAACAGAAGCATTCTTCTTCCAAACTTAGTTATAAATAGCACCTACCTGAAAATTGAGTCCTTAACCTGAATCTCTCTAAAAGAATGGATTATCAGCTTCCTTGGTTTTTATTCACTATTAAACCTGAAACATCTCAAAGACAAAAGAGACCAAGGGAACGACAAAGATTGATTTCTCTCAACGCCACCTTTATGTGGTCTATATGACACTATAAACTATGCCAATATATATATGAATCTGATAAATTACCCTGAATCACAAACCATTTTAATGGGTCCAAATGAACCTGGGCTATAATTCAACTTTTAGTTTAGTAAACTTTTACATTAATATCTCAAGAGGAGTCCTGACAAAGATAAAGAGTCTGGGACAGCAACTTCTTTTGCTTTTGCAGTACAGCTTTAACAGGAAATCTTGTAAGCTGTGATTTTTCCAATGTAGTGTGCAATAAATTTGCAAAAGTTTGAAGAATAACAGCGTAAAAGAAAGCTATTATTTGAATGCTGTTTAATATAAAGTAGGATAAAAAACAAATAGTAGACCCATATTATTTTTCATTACTATTATAACCATGGTTCTTACCCCTTTTTCTGTCTGCAATCACTTTTATTACAGCTTATCTGTATGAGTCCTCACTATCTGTGATGAATTTTACAGCAGAATTTGCAGATTTTAATGAATATCCTTCACTTGGGCTCTTGGCTCACTTAATTTGAAGGTTATAATTTTAAATAAAATGTCAGTTTCATCTTATTTTGGGTAGGGAGTTGGAAATAAAACTTCTATCTTAAATTTCTGAAAAGTTTAAGTTTCAAAAAGTCAAAGTCGTAAGTTCAAATTCAAAGATTCAAAGGCAATCCTACAATCAAATGATAACCTAAAAAAAGTAGGTACCAGTAAACTTATGTCAGATAAAACAGATTTTCAACTAAAGACAGTAACAAAAGATAGGGATTGAAAGAGTGGATTATATTTTCATACTTAAGATTGAAATCCAGTAACATTTCTGTCAACCCTGAGTATAGGTAAATCGACATATCTGGGTCAAATTTTTTTTAAATCTAGAAGGCAATGCTTAACCATGCGAAGAATATCAATTGCTTTCCATTGCTTTAACAATTATGATCATTTGTTTTCTCATACTTTCTAAAAATTACTTTGCAGATTTGATATTTTGGTTATGTGTCTTGATCACTTAACTTACAAACTAATCCTATGATTTGATCCTTTTATAATCTTTTACCTTTCCATGTTTATTTATTTGCACTAAAGTTTTCTCTATAATTAATTCTTATCTATCTACTAGTATAATATTTAACATTCAATTACACTGCTTGAATACCAACTAAAAACTTTTATGTGTGTCTGTCTTTAGCAGTTCTTTCAGACTGCTAAAACAGAACAACGTAAAGGGAGCCACTCATAAACAGCAAACGTCTCTTTTTTACAGCTCTGGAGGCTGATAGCCCACAATCAGGGAGCTGGCTTAGTCAGGTGAGGGCCTTCTTCTAGCGATTAGACCTCGCATAGTGGAAGGAAGAGGGCACTCTATGAGGCTTCTTTTATAAGAGCACTAATCTTATTATGAAGGTTCCACCTTCCTGACTTAAGCACTCACAAAGGTCCTACAACTCATAACAACTTTGTATTGGGCATTTAGGATGTCAGTGTAAGACTTTGGTTGGAGTCACAAACATCCAGACCATAGCAGGGCATCAAAATTCAAATCTGCTCTCAGAATAAAGTTTCAATATTATCTTTGCTCTTCTCCCTATACTATCCTCGAACAGGAAGATCTATATTAGTATGAAGTTTTCTAATCCCCATGTTTGCTTCAGGAATACATAAAGTACAGCATGACAATTTTAGGGCTATGCAGTAGAATTTAGAAAAGCAAGGTTTAAGATTTCATTTTTCATAACATATAACTGGATAAATTCTATCATATCAAATTCTCAGTTGTTCCTAAATATTGTTATTCCCATTTTAGAAACTGAGAAGCTGAAAGTTTGAAGAGGATCAATAACCTGCCAAAGATCACATAGCTTTGATCACGTAGAACGAGCAGTGATTCAAACTTATGTCTGCTGTCCTAAATATGTTTATAAAAAATGTTCTGTTCTATAATTATTTCCTTAACAACTCTGCTTAATACAACGTTTCAACCCATATTGCTTCAATTTATGAAGAAATGGAATACATTTGTTCAGTTATACCTCCATGTTTGAAATCATATATAGGGATAAATATAAACACGAATGAGATACAACCTTTCAATAAATTTACAATCTAGACTAAAACCAAAAAAATTGGACTTGAGTTTGCAGGAAAAAATGTTGCTTGCTTTGATTTGTTTTATCTAAGCACTAAATCTCTCACTAGAGGTGAACCTGTAATACATGAGAAGGCAATAAATTGTTAGAGAAATGTGGTTTCTGGTCATATGTTATCATCATTGGCCCAGTCACAGAGGAACGGAACACAAAGGTAACCTAAAAGAGGCATTTTCCTAAATTGGGTTTCCAGGTCAAGAGATTTCTTTTTCATGTTGAAATAAATACATTTATTTATCACTATTATTAATCACTATTAGAATTTTCAACATGCAGACATCTCAGTGTCTACAACTGTGTTGCAAGAAAAAAAATTTAAAGTAAAGGAGAAAGGTAAGAATTTATAGAGAAAGTAAGACTTACAACCTAGAGGAAAATCAACATTTGTTGCAGTGGACATAGAGAAATGGTCAACTTGAGGTAAAAGGATATCAACTACTGTAGGTTATAGACAGGCTTTAAAATGACTCATGTCAGATTCCTCATTTAAAAACTATTATTCTAAAAGTAAATATTTTAAAAATATTTACTTCAGAACTGTATAAATAAAACCATTACTGATATAATGAAAAGACTCATTCTCTCAACACATATAATTATTAATCCTTGGTGTCAATATATAACTACATTAATTATAATTATTCACATATGTGCACATTGTGAAGAGACTCATTCAATTTATTTTAAAAGAATTCAATGCAGGTGGTAAAGTGAGTTACTGCAAAAATATGCTTTATAAATAAAAATCTCTATATAAACTAAAACAAAAATGAAATGAAACCGTATAAAAAATGAGGAAGAGTCACTAATAGATGTTTTTACACTCTAGGCAAAAAAATCTAATCAACAACATGAAAATATAACATTTTTTCAAACAGCATCTTCAAGAGCTTAATACACATCAAACTGAAAAGCAGAAAAGATGGGAAGGAAAAGAGGAGGGAGGGAGGAGGCAATGAATTCCATCTCTTCTTTCTAATCTTCCTCTTTTCTTTTGTTTATTTCCTGAGAAGCATTTTAGGGGATACATGTTATGTACATTTCCATAGAAAGATACTATGTCCTTCTAGTTTAAGGGTACTAGCCAAAAACAAAACAAAACACACACTCCTTTAAGAAACAAACTTCCTTCTACTCCTGGGCAGTCTGTGGTCTAAAGCAGGGCAAGTCTGCCCACAGCCCTTATCTGCACGCTGCCTGCTATCCAGAGTTCAGAGGTTTCATCTCAGATCATGTAGCAAACTACTTTACAAAGCAAATATGCCATACTAATAGAAGACAGTCTTATTATCCCAAGTAGGCAAGCATTCATATTACCTGCTTCCTCCCCAATTCCCTGACTTCAAGCAGAGATAACCTCTGCACCCTCACTCAGGCAGCTCGGAGAATGAAAACAAAGGCAGGGTTGGTGGATGCAGGGATTCCTCTGCTGTCTCCAGGACATGCCTCATTCTTACTTAGAGCTATTAATCAGACCAGTACCAGTAGGTTACCAACCCCTGCTGAAGGCACCGATGCCCAAAACGGAAGGTCTGCTTGCTGTGCTGACAACCACTCTTAATGACTCAAACATCTGGAAAACAACATTTCACAGCAACGATCAGAACCTCCCTGATAAGCAATAGCTCACATGCTGGGTACTGCGCATCAGGAACACCATGAGAGTAGGGAAGTGATGTCCCTCAGAAGGTACCACAGAGCTCAGTGTTTGCCTTTGAGGAAAAGACTTTGGTGTTTCCGAGAGGTGTCTTCAGATAACAGACACTGAGTGCCACCAAAACTTCAATGAATTCCTTGAGGATTATAGGACAAGCCACACTGAAATCTTAGTCCCTCATGTTTTCTATTTCCAGCTTGTTTATGCTAATTTTTTTTTAAATAATACATTTGTTTCAAACCACAAAAGTAATGCATACTAAGTCAACAGGATGGACAGGTTAGTAGATTTTTAAAGATAATACATGACTACATATTTTCAGATTATATTTCTTATTAAATGATATGTATTGCAACAATATCACTTTCCTCTTTGTCTCTTATTTATTCTTCCTCCAATTTCTAATCCTACCTCTGCTCCTAATCCCCCATCCTAAATACCATCAATGCAACAAAGCAAGCACTAAAAGATATTTTAAGTTAACTGGGATACAAATCCTTCATAGGGTTCCTAAAAATGGTCATGTATTAATCCAACAAACCCAAAGAGAAAGATTTTCTTGGTAAACAAGCAACATCAGTCTTATAAAAAGTTCCCACATTTCCATTGCCTGTCTGACTTATTATCTGCCTTCTCTCTGACTAGAAGTTAACATCTTCCGAGTTAGATTTGGACTTAGATCTAGAACAGTGGTCCTATTAAAGATCTGCCATGTGATTCTTGCATTTAGGTTCTGTCACCAGCAGTCTTAGCATCCAAATTTCCATATTTATCAGGCCTGACACAATAGTAGCACGTCACTCTTCAAGACAGGAATACTCTTGAACATTTTAACTCTCCAGTTTTCACTACTGAATTCCATTTTCCAATGTATTTCTAAAGTGTCTCTCATGGCCATCAGCTCTCAGACAGTATAAAGAGACTAGATAACTATGATAAAAAAGGAAAACTGCACATCAGCACCAAGTACTGTAACACAGAAAGAGCAAAGCCTAATTGCAAGAAAAGGAATGCCTTCTAAGGAGCAGGTTGTGATATAAAAAGAACAGAATGACAAATCCTATTACCTTTTTTATTAAGGTTGCTTAGAAAGAGAAAAAGGGCTTTGATCATAAATAGTGCTCTACATATACTGCTGACTTCCCCTAACTATGTAAGCGTGCGCACGCATACACACAAACACACACACATGGTCTCTTTCAAACAGAAGTGATGAGAAATTCATCAAAATATTAACAATGGCTATTTCTATGCAGTGGAATTTTGAATAATTATTTTTCTGTTTGATTATAATTGTTTCCCCAATATTTTCTCATTAATGTAGTCTGTGTCATTTTTACTAGGCGTTACTTTTATTATAAAGGAAAACAAAAAGATGTATCAAAAGCATAAATGGCAGCAGCATGAATCCTAGAAATTCACCTAAGCACTGAAACCTCAAACCTGCACCACCAGCTGAGGCCAGCTCCAGAAATTATGGATCTAGCTGAAAGCTGTAAACAGCAGAGTGAAGCCCCTACTAAGAATTTGGAGCCCTGAAACTTGATTATTCTGGTGTGTCTGAGTAGAAAAGTAACCTAAATCCAGGGCTTACTTAGTACATGCCATGCTTCCATAATCACAAGGATTTAGCTGATGTTCTAGTTCAGATAAGCTGCCAAAAACTGAGTCTGGCAAAAGATTGAGAAGCAGACTGAATTTGCAATGGACACACTCTCTTTGCTTATCCTAGCAGAAAAGCACTGCTTTAAAACAAATGAGGTCCCCAGAATATTAATGATACCCTATTCATTTCTTTAATACTACCATTTTTCCATATTATGACGATTATTTTAGACTCTAGGTAATACAAAAAAAGACAAATCAAATCATTCCTTGACTTCATAGAACTTGCATTGTACCGCGTGATATAAATAATAAAGAAAAATAGAGCAACGGGAAAACTACTACTTTTGAGCAGAATAGGAAGTGAAATCTTCTCTGAGAAAGTGACATTTAAACAGTAAAAGAAATGAAAACACAAACCATGCTAGAATCTGGATGAAGAGAATTCTGGACAAAGGGAAAAGAGAGTACAAAGACACTATGGTCGCGTCCTTCTAGTGCAGAGTTAGCACAGTGGCTGTAAAATATGAAAGGAAGAAACTAGTTAGTGCGGAGTCAGATATCACAAAGCTTTTGGACAATAGCAAGGATTGTGGACTTTATTGAGTGTCACAGGGACTCACTGGACAGTACTTAGAGGGAAATAACATACTTATATTTTTAATGGATCTTTCTGGCTATGCATGAAGTTTCCTTAAATGGGAACAAGAGCACTCATAGGAATAAGAAAAAGCAAGGGCCCAAGGTAGAAATGATGGTGGCTGAAAGGAAAGTGGTGACAATATAAAAGGAGAAGAGTAGTCAGATTCAGAATATTTCAAAAATAGCATAACCAACAGCTTTGCTGATAAAGGATATAAAACAATGAGTGACATCAGGGTAATGCTAGTACTTTTGTCCTCAGTACCTAGATGCTGAGCACTTACTTGAAGGGAAACAGTATGGAAGAAACAGATTTGTTAGGGAAAATCAAGAATTCATGCTTGGATGTGTTAGGTTTAAGCATACATCAGTCTGAAATTTTGGAGAAATAATCAAGCCAGAGATGTTAGAACCTGGAGAATCTTTGATATAAAGACACTAATTAAACAATCACCTAGAGAGTGAATATCTAATGAAAGAGCACAGAGACGGAGTCCTGAGACACTTCGACAAGTAATGAAGAAGATCCAGCAGAGAGCACTGACAGGAGCAGCAGCCAGACAAGGAGGAAACCTAGAGAAAGATGTCCCCAAAGCCAAATGAACAAAGTGTCACAAAATGCAACTTGTTTAGCACAACTATGGCAAGTTTCCTTGCCTTGCCTTTGATCTCAGAGCATGAATAAGAGATGTTATCTTATATCAAATTTAAGTTTGCCCCATTCCTTTGAAATTTATGTCATAGTCTATGAACACTGTGCTATGTAAAATCAAATTGCCAGCATGTTGTTCTAATTCAGTGAAGAGAAAATAAATCTCCCATGTAAATAGGTTTCTTTTATTCTAGCTCCCTGCAAAAGACATTTGACGTATTCTTGTATCTCCTTACTCTTTCACCCTGTTCAGTTCAGTTTATTTTTAGCTATTGTTGGGAATGTTTTAGGAGAGGAAGTACTAAAGTTTATAATCGAGTACAACCCAAAATTTCTAAAGAACAGCTTATTTAATGCATTAATGTCAAAGAAAAGAGCATGTTTCCTCCCAGAAGAGTCAAGGACTCCTTACTAATTCCAGCAGCTTGAGTCTTCTCAACCTTGCTATTAACTGCGGGGACTATTGATGATATGGTATAGATTATAGTACAAACTGATAAAGGAAAGAAAAGCAATATCACCTTTGTTTATTGGACTTCACTGGTATTTTTGATAATGTTAATGGGACAAGTCCACTAGGAATGTCACATGATTTAATATATGTAGGCAGTATAAATGAACATCTTTTAAATCACTGTTGTGTATCTTTATTGCTATCATCCATGATGAAATTTATGACACATCTTACAAGGGATGTTTAGTGGTTTGGTCATGAAATGGGACTAAAGCATATATGTATTTCTTATGTGCTATGAGTTACTTTGGGAACTTGTTATCAGTTTATATGGAATGTAGAACTTTGTGTACTTGAAGAGGCCATTTCCCACATCAATCTCAATTATTAGAAAAAAATGATTAGAGAGAAGATGAAAGTAGCCCCAACACTGAATCTTCAAAAAATAAAAATCATAATAGAAGAATATGTCACTGTTATTTCCAAACCACTAGATACTTTGTTAGGGTAAGTGGATGTGTGTTTTTGTGTGTGTCAGCACACACGCATGTGTGCACTGTGAAAAAATGTTTTTCATAAATAAATAGGGAAGTCTTAATTATGGTCCTAATAAATTGTGAATCTCTGAGAGGAGTATTTGGTATTATATGTTTTTCAAACTTACTTGGTTATAAAAATTCTTTTCCTTCATGTAACCTTAGGAGATCAGCAAACTCCAGAAAATGTTTGAAAAAAGATAACACAAGCGATCATTATACCAGTCAGTTGAAATTACCTCTAATGATTTTCAAAAGTCATTTGCTCATATTTTGTTATTGAAATGTTCATGCATGTTAATAACTATCCAGATGTACTAGTCTGTGAACTGTGAGTACAGAAATGGCTTCCCCATTTCTCAGTTCTCAGGATTCAGCCTAATGCCAGAAAGAAAAAACTGAAAATATAATTGAATACATCCAAGTACAGAATAAATGAAGGACTGAATGACTGAATTAGTAAGTGAGGTTTCTCAACATGGTTTACGCAACTTTTTTAGATGAACTCAAGCAGGACCAGCTGTGGCAGCTGTATTACGGACAAGGAAATACAAGAAATTTCAAAGTGCTTTCAAAGTTCAAAGAATTTTCCAGGGCTTAATCCTAAACAAAAAGTAATCTGAGCAAAAATCTGAGAAGACAAAGATATAAACAAATAAGTGGTGAAACAAAAGGAAAACTTTTCCAAACCAAAAATACCCATCATTCTAGAAAAACAAGTCAAAATTACCTTTCTCTTTTCTACACAAAACGCTATAAAAAGGTTAAATCAAGGAGTATATAGCTAAAAATAATTAAAGGAGGTATGGGAGAGTTTGTTAAAAGTCAATAAACACATTTTCTATAAAACAATTCTGTAATTTTAATGTGTAATTATCAGTATCGATCAACTAAATTTCTATACATAGCTTAGCATTTTTAAAAAGTCAGCCTCCCAAAATTGTAGAAACTCTAAGATAGCACAAACCCTCACATCCCTGAAATAAAAGTCAGTCATTAAAATTACATAACTGAAAAATTATTGAAAGTGGACCTAAAGCTAGGGGTGTTTAATCTCAAAGTTTTTTTTCTACTGTACCATCACCACTTTCATCATTTAAACTTCAGCATAAATGAATTTCATCTCCTCTTGAGAATAAATAAATGTGAAGAAGAAAATCGATGAGGAGTCTAGAGAAGGGCATTTTACCAGGCACACAAAGAGAAGGCTAGAGGTATCTAGAGATAAACTATTCCTACATTACAATTTTGCCTATATTGTGCCACTCACCTGCAATTGTAAAGCTGGCTAAAAAGAATTATTCATTGAGTGTACACGAATATGAACTTTTATTTTGTCCTTATCCTTGCATTTCTATAAATTTGACTATGGCTTTACAATCATCATGCCCGTGAGACTGATTGGGAAAAAGAAAAATCTCCAAAACACCCTTTGTTTATGGAAATTTCCATCTCAGAGGTACCAACCTACTTTTATTTCTGGATGTCTTTTATCATCGTGGCGGCTGTCTATGACTGCAGTGGTCGTGTAAACAAACCCACTGGCAATTTCATGACTTGTATGGCAAACAAGCACAATAAATAATTAAAGCTAACATTAGTCATGGTAAATAAATCTACTGGTTTCCTTCCTAAAACAATTAAAGGAAGAATATAAAGAGGTTCAAACTGGCAGAGAGGCGAGCCAATCACACTTGAAATTTGATCACTTTTCTAGAAGATTCATATTTGATCTACTATTAAAGCAGACGGAAAAAAACATCCTCTGGGGACTATTTTTTTCTGGTTCACTTTGTGCCATTCTACAGTGACCAAAAAAAAAAAAAAAAAAAAAAGGAAGAAGAAAGAACTAGAAGCACAAGGTTCTATAGAGCAAACTTCAAAACATCTAATACACAATTTTAGGCAATTGAATATTATATTTTTTTTCCAATAGCAAGCAACAGGCACCTTTGGATTGTATTAATGCAGTTCAGCTGATCTGAGCAGACAGAATTGAAAGGGAAAGAGAATGTGCTTTATCATCTGTAGCTGAATTTCAATTTTCTCTTTCAAGTACAGTCGAATGCATTTTCTCTGCAACCCAAAGACAGAAGATCTTGATTACTGTCGCAAGAATAATCTCAGCTTTTGTGTGAAGAAGACAGGGAAAATAAATAGTCTCTCTGGATGATGTGTCAGCTTGTGAACTTAACAAAACAAGATATATTCGTGGAGGTAGGGAAATTAAATTAAGGTGAAATGATAGACCCATTAAAATGTCAATTGAAGGCTTATTTTGTAGGCAATGGCTGGGGTCCCAATTGTCCTCTGTCCTTAACTTTAACCCAAGGGCACAGACAACAGAACTAGAAACCAACAGGGTCAAGACAAGGGCAACTGTCTGGAAATACAGGTCACTCAGGCTGTGGGTTCTGTCATAAACTGCTAGTTCTTTTGTAAAATTAAGGTTCCAACTTCTTTCTCCCATCTTTCCACACCACCACTTCCGTTTCAAGTATATAGACAGAAAAGGAGTTAGTTGACATGTCTCCATTTTCTTCTTGTTTTCATCCATGATAAAAAAAAAAAAAAAAAAAAAAATCAATCCAACACCTAGTTGGATTCTTTCTTCTAAATAGGAGAATGCTTAATCTGCATCCCCATGAGTATCTTTCTCTGTGTTATATTAATATATCCCCTCAAAAGATAAAAAACACCTGAACTTCCAATAAGAAACAGAGAAGTAATCTGAATCCAGAAGTACCAGAAAATACTAGCTCAGGGACTAGACCATTTCTGTCCCTCTCAATTACTGCATTTTCTCAAGTACTCCTCAAGCTCAGCTCTGTGGATGCCAACTCAACACTGCTCTCCTCTCATTATTCTTCTCCCTCTTCCCTTAATACTGCTCACATTAAACAGCTCATTTACAGTCTATCTGACAGAGTTCTGCAGTAATGAGTGACATCGGTTTAAAACGCAAATTTACATAGATATTAGAATTCATTCCTACCCACTGCACACCTCACCCCACCCTGGGTAATATTTTAAGCCAGAAGATTAATGAGGATGTTTCAGACCTCATTTTCTTTTCTTCGTATTAACTGTTAACCACATCATCACTATTTTTTCAGTTCTCTAACTATTTAATAGCTATGTTTTCTGATCTTTACTCCTCAATCTCTCCTTTTAACCCTCTGTGCCATTCTTCTGAAATCTACTCTTTCCTTTATGACTCAGAAGAATTAAGTGTTCATGAAAGCTATCATCTGCAAGTTATTAAATTATAAACTTTCATCTCTTACCTAGAATTCTAGCAATAGATGTTCAATATCTGGATGAATTTTCTCCCAGATACAGTCAGTGGTTAACAGCCAGATATGCATAAAATTAATTTGCCACTTTTCCTCCCAAATTTATATTCTTTTATCCAAATCCTGAAGTTGCCTTTGTATTGCAACTTTCCTTCCTTTATAAATTAAGTCTATAAGAACTGTTGATTCTTCCTTTGTACTCACTGTCTTCAAAAACCATAATTAAATTAGATGTTCCCACCATTTATTTCTTAATTATTCCAGTATTTCCCTAATTGGTCTTCCTGAATTGTGTCTCTCTCTCCACTTATTTTAACAGTGTCAAACTTTCATAAAACAATATTTTTTATTCTTTCATATTCTCACTTAAAAGCTGAATTGATGCTACATTGCCCATAGCATCTATTTCAAGCTCTTTGCATCATTGTGACAGGCCTTTGCTGGCAGCCTATCTTCTTCTGTTCACTAATCAGAAGTAATCAATGAATCACAGACTACTGTAAAATCACTATACTGTAAAATCAGAAGGAAGAAGCTATTCATCACTTCTTATTGTATTTCACTATACTTAGGGAAAAATGAACATGTTTTCAATAAATGCCCTTAGTTCATCCTAATTTTCAAATCTAATATGCTGTCTTATTTATTTCTTATACAAATGTCTAAATCATGTACCATCTCCTCCACTAAATATTGGCAGTCCTCCAACCTATATTGATCTTTCTTTTCAACTGCTATAGCGTAACATATACTATATTGTACTGTATCCGAAGGATTTCATCACATGCAGCCATATCTTCCCAGTTATATATGATAGTACTTTATCTGTTAAAAAAGCTGTCATAGTATTAGAAAATAAAAAGGAATTTGAATATTTACAACTATAATCTAAAATATTAGTCAAGAAGAGTCAGTGAATAAGAAGCTATCTCCTAATTCTTGGATTTAGCTGCTAATAGAGAACAGAGTCTCAATGACTTAGTAGACACAAAATTCAGTGTTATAAGCTCTGGAGAGACTGGAAACCTAAATGCACTTTGAAAAGGCAGGATCAGTATCAGTCAAGTTGTACGTGTGTGTGTATGTGTGTGAGATAGCTGAACATATATGTGGAGGGTATTCTTGTACCAAAGAGGTATAGTGATGTATGAGCTAAACAGTGGCTTTCCATTATGAAAGTGCAAACCACTCTCTGTAGATTTCAAAGATTGTGATAGACACTATTCAACCTAAATGTCAGTCACAAATTCATTTTCATAAATTAAATAAATACACTGACAACTTCCATTTTAATAATCCTTTCATGTAAATGGGTATTTGTGGTGTATTTTGATATATCCTGGGTATAGTACTAATATCTTTACCCAAGAGAATTGACAATAAAATCATGTAATGGATATGTGAGAAAATAAAATATTCCTGAATTTCTTAGTGTTCTTATAAGAAACCCAAGTCTTTCTGTAAAAGTGAAATGTACACTAACAAGTTAAAGAATACTTTCTTTTAATTTCACCTAAAAACATCATAGGATTAAATCTATAGTTATTCCTTAATGATGATACCAATTATTCTGAAATATAACTTACTCTACTCTATCTTCACATCCTGTTATCATTTTTGCCTCTGATAACTTAGTCTAATACAAAACTTCAATCTTGATTTTCAATTCAGTCTTTCCAGTAATGTGCAGCTCTATTTTCAGAAAAAAATACAAAAAAAACATAGGTAACAATGAGGTGTCAAAGGTAGATACCCTTTATTGATTTTATTGGAGCTATCTTGTGGCAACGTAACTTGCCCTTTATTCTCTCTAAATAGATATTATTATTGGAGGATGGATTGAAAATTATGTCTATGCTGATTTGATTTCTACTTCAGTTATGAAACATAATGAAGCATCTGAAATTTCAGTTGAAGTGCCCTATTATCCTTATCGTGAGCTCCTCATTTTAATGGATCTGAAGGTGGTTGAGGTCAATAATACTCCTACTCAAATTCTGAACAATTAAGAGATACAAAGGAGTTGGCTTACTGAAAGTTCAAATATTATTTCTGTATCTGATTACATCAAAAACTGAAGAACGCAGTTTATCTATAAATGTGTTTTCTAGTACTGAATCAAAAATGAAAGGAATTTCCCATACAGTCTCATCAAGACAGTATGGGGACAGTTCTCCTACTCTCTATAAAATAGAAGCACAGAGCAGCTTCCTGAGTACAGATCATTCCATGAACAAGGGGTGAGTGGGATCCTGGTTTCTTCTCAACTCAAGAAATAACTCTCTGAACACTCTGGAGGAATTTGGCTGAGGGGCCAGACGCCTTATGACAGTGGATCTTACACATAAAAGGAAACACCAGAAATGAGGAGGACGCATTCTACAATCTTTCCAATCCACTAATACTGTCCACATTCTGTTCTCCTGTATCTCTGGGCTAAATCAGTGAGTTTATGCTCTTCCCCTCAAGAAAGACATCAGCAGCCTATTAAGACATTCCTGCTGCCACCTTTATGACTGCCCTATGTCACCTATGACTTTGAGTACTCTTATGAGACCACTGTTGGTAGTTTAGATTTTTTAACATTATAGCATTCTATAGGTTAAAGGCGTGAGTCACTATAAATCAACATATATACTTCATTCAGTTCACTACTAAAAGTCCTAGTCTAACCTTCACCATACAATTGGCACCTTTTACTTGAATTCCCAATTCCCCTTCTTGTCCTGTAATGGCTAATTTAAACTTATAGTCTGAAAGGTTATTTTTGCTCTATTTAGTTCATCCCTTTGTTTGCTTTCTCTATAACAATATATGAGTGGAACGATGAAGTGTTTGTCTTTCTCTGACTTATTTTCACTAAGCATAATACCCTCTAGGTTCATCCACAGTGTTGCAAATGTCAGGATTACATTTTTTTTTAATAGATGAATTGCAAAGAATTGGACTGTTGGTGGCAAACTTAGTGTGTTATAAACATATGATGATTTACGATGCTGTACACCTCAAATGTACATAATGACATGACACAATTTCCTTCAAAACTAAATTAAAAATTATATATGAAAAATATACTTTTAAAAATATAGTATTTAATAGATATATATGTGCAATCCATATAAATATTATGTCTTAAATTCCTATATATTGTATAGCCTGATTTAAATATGCTAAAATATTATATGATTAACAGTGATTAAAAATATAATCAGGGTCAAAAGAAAACAATTATTTGGGGAAAAAATTTGGAATTCCTATCACAGGGAAAATGTTGATATCCTTCAAATAAAAAGAGTAGTTAGAAATAAAATGGAAATAAAACATTAAAAACTCTTTAGAAAATGGATAAAGAACAATGAAGTTCACAAAACATAAATTGTGTTGCTTGAAAAATAGAAAGTGATGCAATTCATTCTTATTATTAGAAATACAAATTAAAACAACACTTAAAACTATTTTTCACCTATCAATTAGCAAATTCTAATAACCATTTAATAATATTCTGTTCCGGAGACTATGGCAAAACTGAAGCAGAATGTAAAATGGTTGTAAGAGTCTTACAGATTTGGGCGATATATAAACAACACTATGTATGCATTAATCTTTTGACTAGCAATTCAACTTCTAAGAATTCACACTACAGAGAAATCTGCCGAAAATGACAAGTATATAATTTATTTATTATACTGCAAAAGAATGAAAATCACTCAGTGTCAATCAACAGGGACTGTTTAAATGAGGACACATTCACATAACAAAATATTAAGACTACACGGCTATAAAAAAAATGAGAAGCTCTCTACATACTGCTATGGATCCATTTCCAGAATATGCAGTTAAGTGAAAAAGAAAACAAAATGAAAAACAAGGTGAGAAGCAGTGTATTAAGTTTTTCTTTTGTAGACTACAGGACAAATTAAAAATATTATTTTCATGTGCATTTATATATTTACATGTGAAAAGTGACAACAGAAGCATACAAAGTATAAGACCTACAACAGAGTTTACCAGTCTACTAACTCTGGACCTGGGTCTGTCTTTGCCACTTAAAAATTATTAACCTCTTTGAGTTATACAATTGTAATTATAGGAATGCCTATCTAATAGGGTTGATACACAAAGTAAATGAGCTAACATTTGGCAAGTATATAGAACAGTAATAGGCATTATTATGTATTACAGAAGTATTTGTTGAATTACTGAGCAAGCAAAATCTGTAGGAGAGAGAAGTAAAATTTGTCAGTGTATACTTTTTTACATCACCTTAGTTTCTGAACTATTAGTTTTTAAAATTTTGGATGTATGGTTCAAAAGCAATAATAAAAAGTTAAATTAACCTAACAACACTGGTTTCAAACCCATAAGATTTAAATATAGAGCCTAGAACAGTGTGTTCTTTAGTTAAACACTGTTCTCAGAAAGCAGAAATGAATGACTTCTAAAGGAAGAATGGGACATGGAAATATTACTGGTGTCAACTTGTCACGATATTTGTCAGTTTGTGTGAGTAGCCTAGAATCAAAACTTGCATCAATACATTAACTCTGGTATCATGAACTTATTGCTGCCTTGCATAAATGCTTAAAAATCTGCAATCAAGTACAATTTTTATTTATTCTTTTTCCTCTACAACATGCTTTATAAACCTCTGAGCCCCTAATGTCTGGCCCTCAGTACTACGGGAAGTGAACACTATCTTACAAAACAGGACCCACAATCTCCAGTAAGCAGCTATTTTCGGTCCTAAACCACAGTGGCTCTTCCCGCTGCTGCCTGTGATGAAATTGCTAAGCTGATGAAACCTGCCGTTTAAGGAGGGTGTCTCTTTCTTATCCCATTTGTTTCAGTTGGAAAATCACTCTCAACAGATTCTTGCACTGAGTAGCAAGTGAAGCTTCTGAAGCCTGAGCCCCTAGCAACCCAATGAAAACGAATATTTCTTCCGTGTGCTCCTTCAGGCACTATCTTTCATCACTGAATTGTTCAGTTTTTGAATAGCACATCTTTCTGCAGCAATGAAAGATGCCTGTAGTTTCTATTTCCTTCTATTCTCCTACATCTTTTAGAAAGTTTTAATTATTTAATTTGCTTAGTAAGTTGAGCTTCTAACTGGTCACTCTGCTTCTTAATGTGGTCTCTACTCCAAAACAATAGGATTTTTGCTGTTTACTGGCAATAAATACTTGCCTTCTTTCTTATCTTTCTCGACATTATTTTCTTTTCACATACTACCTAATTCCAGAAATCTTCTCTAATGCCAGTGATGAAATCACTAAATCCTGAGTTTACTAAAAGCATCTACTACACAAACAAATCTTTTCCACTTCCCCGAAATGGGAAACTCCACAGAGGAAATGTTCTCCTTCAGATCAACATCAAGCCTGTCTAAATTTCAACTTAAATCAACTTCTTGCCTCTTTTCAATGTGCTTCATATTGTTGAGCCTTGTCTTAACTCCTAATTCATGGGCATCTTCCTTCAAGGCATAAATTATTAGGGGACCAGCACAAATGAACTTTTATTATTTTTTTAAATCAAAGTTACATCTAAAATATTTTTGAGACACAAATTATACCTTTATATAAGCCTACAATCTTGAGAACCACCTGATATTTTGTGTATTCTACATCTTGCTACCCTTCCCTAAACTTTCTAACACTGTTCTAATTGCATTTTCATTCCTTATTTGTGACCTCTCAATAATTTCCTTCCCTGACTCACTGAGTCTCATTCCATTTGATATCCTGGATTTCATTTTTTTTTTTTTTCTTTCTTTTTTCTCAAGCTAGGACCTGGGCTCCTATTTCAGTTTTATAACTAAATACCTCTCCTATGTCCAAAATTCTGTTGTTCATTTAGATCTCCTTGAATCTCTATTTCTCTTACAGATGTCTATTTGAACCTCAAATTATTTTCTATGTCACCTTTGTCAAATCTATCTCAATTTCACAAAATTTCTCCTAAAAACGTTTTATTTTCCTCCAGTTCCAGGGTATTTTTCCTTTCGTATCCATTTCTCCATTGCTCTATACTAACCCTGAGGCATAAGTTTTTAATCTACCCTCATATATCAAACTCCTAAGCAAAAATGATTTATCAGAACCAAAGCATTCTAAGGACAAACCTTGCCTATTTACTTTCGTAGCCATTGTTTTTGTAGTAATTTTATTGAGTGGTCTCTTGTCCTTAATTTAAGAAGATATATGCTCTTTAGAGTAAGGTCCCCATTCAGTTTTAATTTTATATCCATCAACCTCCTTTTGTGGCGTTACAGCTTAAATCTCAGTAATCCAGTTAAGATCAGAGCGTAAAGAATTATCAAATTCAGAACCAACTTGAGATCAAGAGGTAAGAGTAACTTTTAAATCTATGAAGTCACAAGACGCCTTGATTTGTCCCTCTTAACATTATCTCTCTTATCTCTAAACGGGAATCAAAGCAACATAAGAAGAGGATCCCAAATGGAGCATATTTCTACACCACCAACATCGGTCTGGCACTGATTATCTCCTGCAGGTACTGCAACAGAATATAGTAGAAACACTTGGGAGACCTAAAAGGGTGGTACACGAAAAGGCTATAATCAAGCTCTTGTCTCAGACAAAGCTACTTAGGAAAAAAAAATCATGTTGGCAGAGTTCAAAGACAAGCAGCAGCAACTATTTGGCTAGGATGCATTTACTAAGCATGTCTCAGCACTCCTGGTCAGATTTGCTTGTTGTGACCAATGAAACTGCCTGTCTTAGCTTACTATGCAAAGCTTGCAGAGCTGCCCCTACAGAAATAGATGTTGGCTTATATTGACACAACCAACTCTCTGACGGACAAAATAACCACGGCTGCAACAATCCACTACAGTTGAAAACGGGCGGCCAGTGCCTAGTTCACTACAGTTAACGCTGACTACCTCCCGTTTCAGTCATACCAAAGGTTTTACTTCACACTCAAGAATTCCTCTACTTCTGGTTTTCTCTTTTACTCCCACTCTGTTTCCTAGATGTTTGAGCATGAGAAGGGGCTAGTAAGCGTCTCTCTTCCCTTCTAAGAAAAAGAAAAGAAGCAAAGCCGCAGAAAAATATTCTCCGATGACTGCTAGAGAAGACAGATGAAGACTGGCTATTCTGCAAGTTTACTGTTACTAAATCATGAAATCAGATAAGCTTACCAACGACGTCACACAGAGCATGCAACTGAAGACGGCGCCGAGGCAAATTCCGTACGTGCAATCTTACCGCCAGGAAGGGCGAAATAAAGTGAGCACTTCCTGTAGGCTGCTCCACGCATGCCAACGGTTTCTTTCCAAATTGACCAATCAGAAAACAGACTGTCCGGGCAACAGGAAGAAGTAGAGACCAGGAAGCTTTAGGCGCGTTGTTCTTGCACATGAACCTCCATAGTGAAGGAAACAGTAACAACTGTTAAGTGTCCCGACGCCGAGCTTTCTAGTTTAATATGTTGTCTCTCCTCAACAGGATCTTCTCCAATCATTCACTTCAACCTTTTGGGAAGCTCATTGGTTCTTTTTCTTGCCTGCATCTTCATCCAACTTGGCCATCAAGGAACTTTGAGATTGCCTGTAAACACAAAGCAAGCTACAAGTGTTTGTAGTGAATCTAATTCTTCCGGGCATGCGTGGACAGTGTGGTAATCACGTATTACGTTATCCAAACTCGAACATGTAAAAGTCAAAGGAAAGACAGCAGCACAATTAAAATTATAATTTTTGAGACTGTGGGGAAATTAGTGCAGTTCAAAATTTATCTTGGAAAACGAATATTTCTAAAAATTAAAATAGTAATAGTAAAGCAAATGCTTCAAAAATGGCTTTATAGAGATATTAGGAATATTAAAAATAATGTAGAATTCTTGTAAAGTGCTGGTTCATTTCAATTAATGTTTCGGATTTACTTATCTATAATACAGGGCCGCTAACTTTAAATATAGTATTTATTTAGTTTTCTAATTGCTTAAAATTCTCTAAATATATATTTTATGGTTGATATATGGGAAATTTTGACACTTTTAATTTACTCTTTGCTGTAATTACATTAAATAAATAAAACAAATTTAGAGGAAATTGCACTAAACAAACTATTATATATATTTTATATGGAAATTTTGAATTCATCCAAAAATTGGATTATGCTAAAATATGTAAATTTTCAGTCCAAATATTTTCACGTGTTGTTTTTATCCTTCTGTTCAGAGTGCCAGTCTTTAGCAAATATTTATATGAAACAAACTTTGTAAGATAGTTTTTCCATTATTTATGATTATTTTGAAGATTTTGCAAAATTTGCATGCTGCAAATTAGAATGCCTTTCAATTTTCATTTTATTTTCCTAAGAATATAAAGTTTACCAATTATAATAAAAGCTCCATCAAAATATTATTTATTCAGGTTAAAATATTCCAAAGTTCAATTATTGAATTTCAAAATTTGATTTTACATATGCTTTACATTTGTTTAGATTATTTCATAATTTTATATGGTAAATTTAAATGTCTTCATATGTCAAAAACTTTTTTTTCAGTAACTACAACTTGCAAAATCTGCATTTTGTTAGCACAATTGTTGAACTGCTGGATTAAAATTTTCTAATTATTTTTAACATAATGAAACAAAATTTTGTAGGTCTTGTGTATAAAAGTTCAGTAATAAGTTTGTTTACATAATATATTTTTAAAGAAACAAACAAGATCCTATTTGGAAACAACAAAGAGAAACGTGAGTCTTTTTTTTTTTTTTCAGTCAATCCTAGCTTTGCCACAAAAGTTTTCATAGTATGATTACTCAAACTCTATATGAAATCATTTGTGTTCACCCTGTGGCCTAGGAGATAAAACCAATGCATGCAGTCTACCCATACATCCCAAGGAAATGGGTGTGAGACAGTGTGAGGGGGGCACAACCAAGATGAACAGCTAAATAAAAATAAATGAAAATGCACTCTCTTCTCTCATCCTTCCTGCCTGCCTACTCACCTTCTGCCTTCATTCTTGCCTACCCCTTTTTTTTTTTTTTTTTTTTTTTTTTTTAAAGCATTTGTAAATTTTGACAGTTATACCTCCTCAAAGGTCAAATTCAGTTTGGATGCATTTATGAATTATGTGCACAACACAGTCAATTCCAAGAATATAGTTAGTCCTGAGGTTTCTTAGTTTAATAAGAATGTTTACTTTTTATTGTGACCTTGTGCTCAGCTTGATTTAAATTAATATTCTGCTTACCAATAATTTTCTTAATTATTGCTTTACTAATTAGTAATTATTCAGTTAAATCTTTTTAATTGAATATGAAGTAATATTTCTGATAATACAGATGTTTTAAAGAATAAATTTTCAACAGATCATCGTTTTATTAGTGAGTGTCTTACACAATGCTCTCAACAGAAAGATATAGGTTATGCTGGGTCTGGAAAGTTCAGGAAAGCAGAGACAAGTTACTATCTTTCATGTTTGACCACATGCTAATATTAGAATTTTGATTTACTACTTGCATTGCACACATTTCTAAATGAGATCATGGCAGAAGCCAGAAATATCAGGTCAAAGTCTAAGAAATACACCTTGACTTACTTTAATGCAAATATAAATACTGATTTTTCAATATAATGTACATATCTGGGAAAATTCTATATTGTCAAGATGCCAGGAAATAGGAGACACATTCTTCTGTGTGGCAAGTTCCTGTGAGTCTGACCTTCAGAACTCTCCAGATAAGGAGTAGAAACAAATGCCCTCTGAGAAAATCTTCTCTAACCTCATTATATCTGCATGTTATCTCCCTGCCTTAATCTTCATCATAGAAGTGAGGAAGGGTACTCTGTCTCCTCCAACTCTGAAATGCTAACCTCCCACCCCACTTCTCAGTGCAAATCCTACTCAGAAATACAAGCTGCTTGGGAAAGGGTGACTGATTTTTTTTCTATGTTCAGATTGGTCTTTTCTTCATAAAGGGGTATGAGGAAAAATTAAACTATTGAGCTAGAGGACAGCAGTAAGAGTAAAAAGAGAAATGATAGATGGCATGGGTCTCAGGGAGGTATTTATAAAATCCTTTAAAGGTAGGAATAAGAAGTAACTTGGAATATGGAAAAATGGGTGGGACATAAAAGGGGATTTGGCATGCCTCTGACTGAGCAAAGGCCACATACATACAAAGAACCCAGGTTTGTGTCCAGCGACTGGTGAGAACAACCAAGATGAATAACTAAACAAAAACATAATAAAATTAAAAAAATAATTAAAGAGGATTTTAAGAAATGTTTGTATGTGCATACCTTAAGCTATATAACGTTATGCAATGCTAAATCAATAAAAGAAAAAAAAAGTATATGTATACATTTCATGTTTTTATGAAATCTCAGTAAATAAATGTTTACGTGGAAGCTGATTTTTTATTTGTGTACTATAAGACCACCACACCTATGATTTCAACTGAACAAAAATAATAGAACAACCAGTAGAATTTAGGAGAAAATTTCATAAAATAATGTCTTGACCAAGACATAATTCAAGTCTAAAAGAATTATCTAGTTAAATTTAACACTTAGAAGATATGTTAATCTGTGATATACAACCCTACAGCCTTACCCTCAAGGTATTTCAGATTTCCTGGCATGTCTTTATTTTTGTTTTTTGCTTTGAAGATTATTTACCAGAACAGATATCTCCATTTTAACATGCTATAAACTGTTTGTTTATACAGACCAAATTTGTGAAACTGCACCTCAAAAACTAACTTCAAATTGTCCTTGTTTTAAATTACCATTTAATTGGCTCAACTGCCAGCCCACTATCAGGTCTGTAGTCAACTAGCTAAATAAAGGCACTGTTAAGGGAATGGTGTAATATCAGTAGAAGCAGCTCAGGGTTCTTTACTTCATTGTACTGCTATTTTTAGCTAGGGTTTAGGAAAAAAAATACTGGTTTACCTTGGAAATTATTTTCACAGGAACCTGAATGGCCTCTAATTTTTACACCCTGCTGAAACATATGTGACCCACTTCTCTCACAATCTTGTTTCATGTTTTATAAATGCAGATATATGTATCCTTTATGGGATATTGAAGGATTATTATCCTCTCCTTTGTATTGGAGTTTGACTTTCAGGTGATGCGGAGGACACAAAAGCACACCAATAATACAGTCAAAGGGAAATAATCGTTTGGGCTATTTTTCATAAGCTGAAGTTATGTACTGATTATGACATTATTTAAAGACTATTTTCTTTCGCTATCAACAATATGTAGAATCTAAAGTCAAACTACATAAACCCTACAGAAGTTTTCAAATAACAAGAAGACATGGAATGACAGCCTTCACAAATTGATGACTGAGTAATGTTTGAAGAGGAAGACTGAAGGCGACTACAATACTTTGACACTCCTCTTATTAAGAGGTAAGATTTGTGTCCCCTCTCCTTGTATCTGAGTGGACTCTGTCACTACACTGATCAATAGAATATTGTACAAGTGCCATATTTGTGCCAAATGTTGCATGGGCACTAGTAGACTTTCGGTTTCCACTTCCTATCTCTGTGAACAGTTGCTCTGGAAAAAAGATAGCTATCCTATAAGGAATCTGATTTCTAAGATGGCCATTTCATAAAAAATCCCATGGTAACCACATAATAAGATAGATCCCTAAATATCCACAGTGATTATTGCAGAACCCCCTCAAGAGCAAGCCTTAGACCAGGGATTAAAATTCAACTATCAGGACAGTGAATTGCCTCTGGCTCCAGCGCCCAGTTGTGGATGCATCCGGATCGATAAGGAAAGCTGATGGACGAGTCCACACGTGGGACATGTACAGACATATCTGTCTGTACTCTCCCATTTACAATAGTGTGTGTACATGGCCAGCACAGACCCTCACCAAGAAACAAAAGAATGACATCAGTTGAAGAAGACCACCAATAACTTCAAAGGACAATGTCACTTTGTCCAATCAGGAACTGAAACCTGGTCTGCAGACTCCTCTCTCCATCCCCCTTCCTCACCATGTGGGATTTTTCCCTTAAAAATTCGGGCTGCTGGCAAGGCTTCAGGTCAGCCTCCCTTGGCTGGCTCCGTCTGTCTCTGCTCCCCACTAATGGGGTCTTAGCCTCCCTTGCCTGGCTCCATCCTGTCTCTCCCTCTGTTCCCCACTAATGGGGGTCTCAGCCTCCCTTAGCTGGCTCCATCCTCTCTGTCTCTCTGCTCACCACTAATGGACCCTCAACTTGCTTACTCACTGTACCTGTCTGATATGTGGAGCGACCCTAAACCCATGGAGTCTGGACCTCCCTTCATCAGCTCCATCTCTTTACCCTCTGATTAAACCTCTGCTTGCTCACTGGCCTAACTCTACCTTGGGTTCTTTGAGTGACCCGAAAACCCCCACAATTATAGTGATCTCAGTCCAGACATCAGGTCTGTGAATGAGAAAACGTTCTTATGACTCCATTTTGACCTTCTGTTTAATTACAATGACATGAGAGACTCCTAATGAGAACCATGTAGATAAGCAAACAAAGCAATGAAAAAATTAAATAAATAAAGAATTGTTTTAAGCCACCAAATTTTAGAAAAATAATGTTATATGGCAGTAGATATCTAGGATAATAGCACTTAATGAACAGTGTGCTATGTGCCAGGAACTTTTCAAAATATATTCAAATGAATCAACTCATTTAAACTCTTGATGTCAGTAATTATCCTTATTTGACTCGTGAAGAAACAGAGCAGTAGTGAGATTAAATAATATGCCTAAAGGAATGCACTACTATATGATGCAAACCTAGAGCCACTGAACCACCACTGTTAACTGACCTCTAGACAGTACGTGAGGTACTATATTGTCATCTTACATATCTGTCTGTACTCTCCCATTTACAATAGTGTGTGTTCATGAGTATGTCTGTTTGCCTGCAATTGTGGTCCACATCCATTATACTCATCAAATATATATCAGTTTCATCATATAAGATGGCAAGTTATACAGGAACTAGAAAACACTATCAGAATAAATTTAAAAGGAAAGCCAGTGCAATTAAAATAAAAATATACCTGTAACATATTTATATGTCTCAATTATTTATAAGGTAACAGACAAGTTTCTTCTTGTCAAAGGAAAAAGGGTTTTGAATAAAATCACTTGTTATGTAATCTCCTATCCATACAGTATTACAACATACATCACGTGGTTTGAAGAATAACACAGAAGCACTAAAAATAAAATAAAATATAAGATTGTATGTAGCATGTCTTGAAAGTACTTATAACCAAGAGTTGTTTGTAATCTCTAAAGAGATAGGTATAGTAATGCAAGGAATACAACAAATCACTTTTATGCACCTTTTATCTTCAGAGTGTTTTTACTCTTCCCCTGTTTTTGTTTCCACAGCTTCCTTCCTGCTTTAAAGTATTTTTACATAGTAATGTAAAGATCATTTTTTAAATGGAGGTCAAGCACTGGGTAGGAGAAATGGTTGATTTAGTTTTGCATTCATATCCATGAAAGCAGCAGCATCCAATGGAAGTAGCTAGATAGCAACAGCAATTTCATTGTGTCCTAAGCCGTATAATACAAAACATCTTTGTTTCTGTCCAAAAAATCCAGAAAAAATAACAATAATTTTAAATATACAACATATTATTGTAATTAAAAAAGACTTCCCAGTTGTTTACTTACTGTTGTCTAACCTTATTTGCTGTGGTTTGAGGTTAATTGTACAAGATTTGAAAACTGATCTAGAAATAGTGGAATGCTGTTACTGCTTTGTAAAGTATTTCATTTTATTCTGACCTATGTTAAAGACAAAATACCCCTTACCACTATTTTTAACCTTTCTCACCTCTTCTCTCAATATGAAGGAGGTCTGACAAATTCAATGATTAGCAAAGTAACAATCCTGTTTTCCTTTCTTTTACCTTCCTTGAAGTTTGCATAGAATCAGGCATTGTTCTGTATGTGATGAGGAGGGGAGGGGGCAACCCTGGGGTAAGCCATTGCTAGTGTAGGACCCTGGTGCTGGACACTGGGCACTGTGGCCCCTGGTGCCCATCAAACCTGGTTCCTTACTGAATTCCTTTATCTGTATCCCCTTGGGACCATCTGGATCTGTTAGCCCCATTTCCTTCCTTAAGAAAACCGTTCCTGCATCCCTTTGGGTTGTTCCCTTTTTTCCCCTTGCCCTTTAAAGAGCCCCCCACTCCACTGGGAGGTTGTGATTGATGCTAACAAATGTAGGGAAGAATTTCGTACAAGCTAGCATGCCATAAGCAGTTCACTAATATATTATTACCAAAATAAATTTTTCATGGAACAACAGTGTAATGTCAGTGTTCTACTTCTGAAATCAATGGAGCTAATAATGTCATATAATTACTTATCAGAACACTAATTTTTTTAAAAAGCATATTGTCTAAGTAAGGCATGTTTAATAAATCAGTATGATTATTGTTAAGGAATTATGAATTTACTTGAGCACTTCATTGGCAAAACAAAATTTCAAGGGGTGTAAGGAAAAGATCAGTTTTCAACCATGATGTGATAATGAAACTGATCTTTCTTAATACATAGATACCAAGTGGCCAGTAAGAGAAAGTCAAAAAAACAGTAAAGTTGTATTAAGTAACAAAAATAAACATTATCTTACAACAGTTTTGAAATATGTGTGTATTAAATATATATGTATGTATGTATATATATATGTATATATATATATATGACTCTCTATTTACTATTGAGTAAATTTCAGAATTATAGTTACCTGATCATGAGAATGTTTTTCATCGAGAACATTAAAATTGATGTTTTGGTCATAGTATGTAACACTACATTGGAATTGTATAAAGTAATTTATTTTGTCTACTTTTTAAATAATCAAATGTTATGCCATCAAAAATATATAGTGGTTGCATCATTTTACACTTCTATCAGTAGTGTATGAGGGTCCCCTTTTAATCCCAACACTTGTTGTTTCTTGTCTTTTTGATACTAACCATTCTAACAGATGTGAGGTGACATTTCATTGTGACTTTAATTTATATTCTTCTATGATAAGTGGTGATGAGCATCTTTTCATGTGCCTGTTGACCATGGGTGTGTCTTCCTTAGTAAAATGTCTATTTAACAACTCTTCCCTTTTTAAAATCAGGCTGTTGTTTTTTTGCTTTTTGCTGTTGTTTCTATAATTTGAATATTATATGGATTATATGAATGAACAAATGGGTGAACTGATGGATAAAATGTATAAATAAAGTGAATGCTATTGTTTGCTTAGTGTCCTCTTTGGTAATCAGCTAAATTCAAATTATGCAATAAACTAAATCTATAAATAACTATGCTAGGATCTTCAGTCTGTCCTCAGAGAATGGACATATTGATTTTAATCTTGTTAAACTTCCAAGTTATGTTGTCTTATTAACAGGATGTCTATTCATCCTTTATTCAAATATAGTCACTTCACTTTACTATTTAAAAATATATGTTGCCAAGTAATAATAATTTTATATGAACAATACCACAAAAGAAATGTTGAAAACGTGGAACTGTCATAACTTATTCCTCTCATGGAGAATCAGAGATTCAAGAATCTTGTCAGCAATATGATCAGGAGAGAGGCAACTGAGACAAAGAATTTAGCTTGCAAAGTCACTAGCATATAGTCATACAGAATACAAATTCAGAAAATTTTATATAGTCCTGGGTGGTTATACCACAGAATAGATGAAAGTAGAGAATAAAACTATTAGGGTTGAACTGTGTTGGGCCCTGAATGTCTTATTAAAGAATTCATATTTTATCCAAAAGATGATGGAGAACCAACTCTCTAAGGCAAATTGTGGAATGAACAGAAATATTCTGACATCAGTATGTGGGGTTGGAGAGATGCGATCAAGGGGCCAGAAATAAGGCCACCCCTTGAGCAGAAAGTCAAGGAGTAATTGTGTAATGGAAAATGGATTACTTATCACTCGACCTGTGTGATGAATACCAGCATTACAGTTCTGCTATTTGAGGGATATATTTGAATAATTTAGTTAGCACAGTCTCTACAGGGCATTTTCAATTCTATGTATGGTTTATTCTTAGAGTGGCCAGAAGGTATTATTCTATTGACAATGCAACGTTTTCCAAAATAAAGAGAATGGCTTTCCCCTTGCATATGCTTTTCTGCTAAAAGCAACAATAGATTTAGTCTTATAAGTGAAGAATATACTGTTCTCATTTATGGACAAGTATTATATATTATTTGATGTACTGAACAGAAAATTATGCGCTTGAAAAATGCACAAAAATAGAACAATGCTTTTACTCTTTCAATTTTGCATGCAGGAGAGAAGGGGATTTTTATTCTCTTCTCTGATGGTACTGGTAAGAAAACCATAAACTATGGTGGGAGGAGTTTGGGTACCATACTATATCATGTTTATACTAAAGGGAGAGCAAACAAAATTCATGAGACTAAATTTAAGGAGGAAGTGCAAATTTGAATATTGGAGCAACATTTCAATTGAGATACCTCCCTTTATTAAAAGTACACATGTATCAGTCTGTTTTGTGTTTAACTGAAAAAAATGAGGCATTCTGACAATATTATTCTACAAATAAACATATGAACCTTACTTAATAAATGATGCCACCAATCAGCACTTATCTTAATGCTAATGATAATCTATGAATCTTAATGCATAAATCTGTTTGTCTAAAATATTTAGTTGATGAATGCTACCCTGAAGAGTTTTCAGATGTGCACATACTCCAAACCAATGTTAAATGGATGACATTATTTTACAAACCCAAAATAAAGTGAGAAGGGGAGCATTTAGGAACTCACATGATGAGTTTATATTTGAAATCAAGAAAACATACTAGAATATAACAATAAGAATTTCATGTAACTTTTCTTGTGAGAGTGGTTAAATTTCAGAATGCACAGATGATGATAATACAGGTTAGGTAACATTGTAAACAAGTTCCCAATAACTGAACCACCCCAGGGTTTATTTTTGCAACCAAGTCACCATCATTGTTTCTACTTCCAATTAATCAGAAGGAAAATATAAACTTTAACCATTATACTCCCCAAGTGGGCTCTGTGGAAATTGTTCATAGAAGATTAAAACAAATAAGACTAGTATAATTTAAATAATTCATATAATCCAGTTGGAAAAGTCATTAACACCTCTCTGTGTTCCATTAACTTAGATCCTACCTTTCTGTATATGCTGGCTTGAGAATAGTTTTGCTTGTTTGATTTTGACTTCCAATTTCTTCTACATTGGCTGTATTTCTCTTTCTCCATATTGAAAATAAGAATCAGGCACTTTCTGATTAATACATATTTCAGTTGAAAATAGGATCTAGTAATCAAGGAGAGCTTCAGAAGTTAAAATAAATACATAGCACCTGTCACTATACAATAATGACTGTACTCTTTAAATATTCAAATTTTAATGCACATGTTTTTACAAAAGAATTTTCTTTCAGTAGTTATGACAGAATACAATTGATCAGGTGACTTTAGCAACCGAAATTTATGTCTCAGAGTGCTGGAGTCTTGAAAGTTCAAGATCAGGGAACCAGCATGGTTGGGTTTTGGTGAGCACCTGTTCAAGTTGCAGACTGACTGCCCACTTGTCAGCATATCTTTACACGGCAAAAATCAGAGAGAGGAGCAAAGGAGCATGATTTTTATAAAGGGCACTAATCTCAGTCATGAGGGCTCTACCCTCATAACCTAACATAATCCTAATTATTTTCTAAAAGCCCCATCTCCTACTACCATTATGAGTGGGGCAGGATTTTAGTATAGGAATTGGGGGTGGGGGAGGGCATACATATTTGACTCAACAAATATAATTAAATATGGAAGTAACTTAAGATGTCATACAAGTGAGCAATAATAAATCTACATATACTCTGTGCTTTTCTTAGTGTGCGTTATATAGAAATGTCTGCTCGTGTGTGTATGCTGCGAAAATATCTGTGGTCACCTTTTTTCTCCAGGTATTTTTTTTTTAATTACAATCAGAAGTCTTAACTTTTGTTCAGGAAACAGTTATTTCAGAACAAGTAGGGTTACATTTTGAATGCTTCCTAGTACATCATAAAATATTTTTAAAAATCAATAAATGTAGTGTTCAAAGTGTTTTGTTTTAATAATAATTACAGAAGATATTCTGAGCTAGATATCAAAGATCTCAAGATCTTGTGTTTTTTACTAGAAGCTAACCTTATTCAGTATCTCAGAAATTTAATTTGGTCTCACAAATTAGGATTATGTTATAGAGTTCTCTACTTCATCAATTTTGACTCATCATACATATACATATTTGATATCATTTTTACTCAAAACCATGAAGTGAAAGACCTTTATTGGGTCACATCACATAGCATGAGCCCTATAACTTTTATTCATTCATTTTAGTATTGGTCGTGCAGCGAACTAGAGTTAACTAGAAAATGAAAACTAGGATACTCAAGATAAGGAGAGGACATCCAAAATCAGATACCTTGTCAGAAACAATATCTTGATCAGTTTAAGGCGAGGATATTTATAAACAGGAAAAAGTTCTTAAAAAATTCCAAAGATATTTCCCTTTGTTATTGTCAAATGTAAATAGAACCACTACATTAGATAAATACAATGCTTGTACTTTGATCCCAAAATTTAGCTCTAACACATATATCTTAAAATATAAGTAGATGTGATCAAATAATAAAAATGCAATTGCTATTTATAAAATGCTCATTCTTTAGTGGGAAACTAATACCTGAATTATTCTACAATGTGATGCCATAATGTGATGTATACACTTTGTTTTAAGAGGCAAAGGAAGTTTATTACCACAAGAAATGTTTCACTTTCAAAAGCAAGAGAAGTTTACTTAAAGGAACATTAAAGAAATCATTTGCTGACCAATTGTCTCAAAATATTAAGCTAACATTTAATAATATTGTTTTCCAAACAAATTTACAAAAACAAAGCCATAATGACTGTTTTCATTAAAATACACCATGGTGATACTCTTAGAATAAATTGCTAGTTTCATTGGGGCAAAATGTGATTGCTTTAAGCTCAAGAAATGTGTATTTTATGGGAAAACTATATTTACGTAAGTTAAGATACATACATTTCTTACTAAATTTTGAACTGTTTTAAATGTCATAGTTTATTATTTGCTACTTATTGAGCAAGAATAATGAATCTCAAAGGATAACCCAACTGGATTTCAAAGATATGATGAAATATACATCATTTATTTTTCCTTACTTCCTTAGTAAGCAATATTTTCAATGTACAATTAAACAAGAAATTTAAAATCATTCAGAGGGTGGATGGATAAGTTTTAATTCCTTGGCTTATGGAACAGTCCAAAACAAACAATACTTGATTTCTTTTTGTCAACATTTTTAATATAAAATTACTAAAGATTTCATAATTAAAGATAAAGCAGAAAATGTAACCTGCCATTTAGTATGGTCATTCAGTGTTTTATCACAGTATATGCCTTTTCATGAAGGCTGGCTTTTGCTTTATTTTACAGTGAAACTCTCTTAAAACCATAGAACCTTATCTTGTCAACCAACCATCATTTGCATGTATCTTGAAAAATGAAAATTCTGTTGTTCAACTAGGAAACAATATACAGACTCAAGGAAATAATAGTAAACGTACTCTACCAGCAAACATCTGCAAAGACATAATGCAGGCTACCATTCACAAATTTAAAAGAATGAAAAAGAATCTGTCAGCCAAATGTTACCTGCAATAATATTTATTATATATTATTATAGTTTCTTTACTTTCCCCCAAAAGAAAATTTTCTCTAGATTATGGTATTGCAGATTCAATCAGGTGCAAAACACCTGATAGAAGGTAAAACCTCACAGCTTTACCTGTGAGTAAAAGATATCAGCAAAAAGTAACTGATCAACCACTAGTCTAATGGAAAAACAAATGGTAACTGGTTAATTCATGAGCTTGTGGCACAAAAGCATTTCTAATTCATTCCTTTCCTATGAATTTCTTCCAAAAATAACATAAATGATCAAGAATAGGGAAAACAAAATGATAACCATGTCTGTAACTACAAGTAACTGACAATGAACTATGATGAAAAGCTTTCAAACAGGGAGACATTGCACTAATAACAGAAAAATACTTAACTGGTGTATATCATGACTATAACATAGATTTCTCTAAGTTTCATGTTCCTGAGGTATCCTCCAAAGATGGCGGTCACCACGTACAGGGACGTCTCTGCCCATTAACTCCCCAACCCCCACAAATATCTCTTTGCAGAATTCCAACTATATATTCTCAAATGGTACAATGCAGAGGTAAAGAAAAAATATTGGTAGATTACATGCGATCATTGTGAAACAGCTTCTGGATAAAACAGACTACTTGACTTAAAAGAGAAGTGGGAGGGAGAGGGAGCAGTAATCAGCAGAGTGCTAACAACACAAAGTAAAACTGAAAGAGTTTTACACTGTGAGCCACAGAGACCTGCCTGAATGTCAAAAATTGAGAAAAAAATATGGTTCCTGAACAGAAAATAAAACATATTTGGGGAGGTGGGCTTGAAACCTGAAATTTAAATAGCTGCTGTGGGCTGATCTGATTCATTCTCCCACCTCTTCCCACACGATAGTTCAGTAAATAGCTGTCTTTGTTCAGTGATTAATAAAAAGACACCAGCCAGGAACATAGGCACAGGAGACAAAAACACAATAAAAAATCAGATAAAAGTTCATACCAGAGAACACTTTTCTTTTTCAGGAAATGGAGGAAAAGTTTATATAAATAGTTATCTATGATCTCCGGCAAATTATAGACATGATCTTATTAATAGAGTGAGAATTTCAAAGATATAATGCTTCAATAAGGAGACTAAAAACTGAAGAAATGAAATGGCACAGGCCACAAAAATAATGGAAAAGAGATAAAGCCATTACATGGCTAAAGATTACATTAGAGGTTACAAAATAGTATAAACACAATGGAAAACTCATTTGGATGATTCATGTCAAAAGTTGACAAATTTAAAAATACAGTGGTGATTATAGAGAATATTATTATTAGTTACAGAGACAAAAGAGTTTTAATATAATTAACATTTCAAATGGAAAAAAGTATTTATACATATTAAGGAAAACTTTCCTGAAATTAAGTTTGAAATCTGGAATAAGACGATACAGTTACCCAAATCTTGGTTTATGGAACTTTGATTAAACATGATCCAAATTTTGATAAATTCTCAATTTTACCCTGCTGTTTTTATCTTAAATTGAGATAAAGGTAAATTTAAAGTTTTTAAGATTTCTTTAACAATATTCATCTATGGCATATTTGATGTTTACATTTATAAAATTTTATCTTTAAATCAATTAATCCACTTTATGCAAACATATTATATGAGTATCTGGCATGTTATGAAATATTAACTATTTCTGGGTGAGATTCTTTTTAAATTTCTTCAATACCTACTTTTTTAAAACAACTGTGTATCATTTTTTATTACAATAAAGCTTTGAGGATTTAAAAAAAATGAAAGGCAAAGATCAAAAAGAAAATAAAAATGAGACATCTCTATTGTTGTATTACCTCTAGATTCATAGCCATTCAATCCCTACCTAGTTCATACACGATGGATGACTTCCCTAAAATAGAAGCATAGAATATTCATTTTCAATTTATTAGCTTGCAGGGTTTTTTTAATAAATTGCTACGAATCCAGAATCAAATCCAATTTCTTTAGTAATTTCCACAAAACACTCTAATCCCCAGCAGGGCTTTTGAGCATCAACATCTCTAATTTCACTGCATTCATACTTCCCTCCCACTGTACTGAATTATTTGGAGGAAGAATTTCCTTGCAGCAGCAAATCTCTATCTCTTCTCATGCTTCAGATAGTGGTATTAAAAAAAAAAGAAGATGTGCCCTAGTGGAGCAGTGGTTAGGTCCTTCGCCTTTCAAGGACAGTGGCCACATACCCCTAGGTTCGCAGGAAAAGCAGCCAGTGTGAGCAACTAAAATGAAAATAAGATAAAAATGCTTCTTCCGCCTTTCTTTTCTTGCCGGTCTGCCTGCTTGCCTTCATTTCTGCCTGCAATTTTCCTTTAAAAATAAATAAATAAAATTCAGTGCTTTTGGTACCTGTTTGCAGGAATAGAGGGGTTTAGAACTCCAAATTATTATGCAAAATTCAGTTCATTATCTCTGTGAAGTCTAACCAGTGATCACTCTTTGTTGCTACCCATTAACAAAGTTATAAAATTATATGCATCCCCTTTCAACCCTGTATATCAGTGCCATGACTACAAATGTTAAAACCTAATAAAGAAAAATTAATACTGATGTCATATTTACTTAAAATTTGAATATTTTGTTCACCATGTATTTCTGCATGAATTTTTATTTAAAATATTCCCTCAAAGTATTCTTTGTTGTCTATATTGAGGTATTTGGTGCCCGTATATATTCTTTGTGCTCAAAGTGAGTGCTTGCTCATCGCACCTTAGTCTCAGCCCTACTGTGTACTATGAAAACAGTGATTTCCACTCCATAGATATTTGTCTACACATCTGCCATTACTGCCAGACTGTAACCACATATAAGGAAAGGAGCTAACCTCAGATACCCATACATATCTAAAAATTGGTAAGGTACCCAATATTGAGCAGGGGTCCATTTAGTAGGGATGAATAAAATCTCCCCCTCCCAAAATAACTACAATTCTTTTTTCTTTAAAGAATAAAATAGTCCATGGAGAAGAACCTAATCTAACCAAAATGGAGGCATATGATTTTAAAGTAAGGAAACCTTAGTTTGAGACAAAACATGAGCTTAAAATAATTAAACAATAGAACTAAAATCAGTTTATTTTCCATAAACATCCACTTGTGGCACAAAGCATTGAGTTTATCTACTGCAAGACTGTTAGCATTTACTATGAGAATCGGAGGATATTAAAAGTCAAAGAATATTATTAGATTATTATTAGATATATTTAATATCCCTTTCCTCTGATAAATAAGGAATCAACCTGGAGAGTCAGAACTTGAAATCTGGTGATGCATTTCTCCACCTGGTACTCTTTCACTGGGGGTTGTTTACAATTCCAGAAAAGGAAACCATTAGTAAATAAGCCAGGCAGAGTTGGGCCCAAATGATTTTTTTGTGTGTACTTCTGGAGACATGGTCACAGATAAGGTGGGCTGATAGAAAAATAATCTCTAAAGTTTCTTTTACCTCTGTGCTTTTATCTTTGTCATTAACTTCTCTTGGATTCATTTCTACCTGTAACCAAGAGTGATTCTACTCTCTCCCTACTCTTAGGATTTATGAGGTCTAATTTAAAATATACATTATTCAAAGTACTGTATATATGAATAAATAAAAACCATTTTAAACTATGGATTAATCATGTAATTATACCTAGCCATGCCTGGAAGAAATTGGAGGTAATTATCTAGAATTATTATGTCCAACTAAGAATTGAAAGCTTGAAAATAGAAACTAATATTGAATAGAATAATTCTGAATTTTATCTTTAAAAGAGAAAGGAATACAAAGGTACCATTCTTAGCCAATATTATTCTTCATAAATGACCATGAATTTGTGCTCTCTTTTGAAATTTCCTCATGGTTGAAAGTAAATGGTTCATCACAAAATTATTTTACTTACTGTATCTCTGAGTTTTTGAAAAGATAGAAATGACGACCAAAATAAAATGTTTATCCTTGAATTAATGTGATAGAATTCACTTAGGGAAAACTATGCATTACTCTTATTAGCGTTATACAAAACTGAAATAATTTATTTAGATTTTCTGGTCAATTTATTCTTCACTTTAACAATTATGAATTCTTTAATAATTTTTTTCTTTCTCATTAGCCATCTGATTCATTTCAAAATTTTCTTCACATCCAAAGGTAAGAAAGAAAAAGGAAACCTGTGAGTTTACCTGGATCTATGATTTACAAATATAAAAGTATTTACATTATTCCATTAAAATATGCAAAAATTTACAGGTGAATAATAATAATAAAAAAATTAATGAAATTATTTCTTAAGGATAGGTCAACAGATAAGTAAGGATTATGTTCCTCACCAAATAATTAAGGCCATTTCATGGAAATAATGAACAATCTTAGTTTCCAGACACAATTTCAAGCATTATCCTCAAAACTAAAATTACTCACATTTATGAAATAATTTCTGAGTTTTTTTGTACAAGTACTCTTTTATTAAACATATACATATATACATACTTTACTGGGCCTCGTATTACTTGCATCATATTGTAAACGAGTTTTTGGACTGATGATTTCTAAAACATCTGTCAGCCTTATAATTGTTGATGAGTCTAGGAAGTAGAGTTAGAATCAAGAAGGAATTCTCAGATATTACTCACAATTAATATGTGGAACTTACACACTTTGCAGGTCTCATATACAACCATTCTAAAGCGATGCAGTAACCTAGAAACCAATGCCAAATAATTAATATTATCTCTTTTCTAAAAAAAAGATATGTTTGCAAGGTGGCCATTTCTACAAACTTTTCCTCAAAGTATCTAAAATACACTCACTCATACCTCCTAGATCAGAGAGAAGAGAGAAGAAAAATAATGAAGCAACACAACAGTAACAATACCAAAAAAAAACAGACCCAGATTTAGAAGCATAAGAGAACTGCAAGAAATTCAATTAAGTTGTAAAGTCTACCTAATGAAAAAGAAAACTCAGTACATGAAAATCTTGATAAACTGTGTAACAAAGTCAGTGGCATCCTAGTCAATAGCTATAATATTTGCTTTCTTTATTCCTTTGCTGTTCCTTTAATTTTAAAATACTCATATTAGTTATGAAAACTTGTATAACTCTCCCCAAAATAAACAGCAAATTGCTCAGAAATACAGAACCCTGGGCACAAAAACTCCAAAGTTTAGCAACTCATTAGCAAATGTAGATCAATGTTGGAAAAAAAGCATCTAAGAGGTCTCTTATTGAGTTTCTAATTCTGATGATTCTGTAATTCTGATCAAATTTGAGACAGGTAATCTATCAGGAGTTACAGTGCCAGGATTGTTACTTTCAGGTTCAATGTTTTTTACTCAAGAATAATCTATACCACATTTTCATTATATTTTGAAAGTCAGTTGCTGAAATTGCACTAACATTTTCTTAGCTCAAAAGTGATTATGTGAACTATATACTTGTTCACATTATACACTATCAGAAGAGAAATAAATAGGCTGACTGTGTTGTCAGAGTCTAAACAAACTCACTCCAATAAAGAATGTAAAGTCCTCTCTAGTCTATGGTTCATTAGCATGCATTGACTGTTCTACTATTGAAGTAATATTGTAGGTAAAAGCTTTCCTAGAGAGAGATAGTATCTAGCATAGTGCCTGGAACATGGCTGGCTATGAATAACTATGTTGAAAGAATACATAACTGAATGAACTACTATCAAAAAGAACTCATACAATAAATTAAACTTTGGCTCAGAGCTCAAATTTTCAACTACTAAGTCCTATTTCAAATCACCCAGGTAAAACATGTCCCCTGGTCCCTGTCTTTGCTTCAATGCAGCAGAACCTTCACTCTATGGGTCAGTGATTGTTTTATTCCATTTTCCTTTTAAAAATGTTTCATTTAACAGGAAAAGTTCTTTTCTTGCAGATACTAAGACGATCTCCAAACGTCATCGCATATGCTATCTGATAAATAATTAAGGGCAGTGCCAATGGGAAATTTAGGATGGCTGGTTGATATTCATAGTGTGTATTTAAAAATGTCAGTGTATGTTTTCACATTTCAATGCATCAATAGGGACCACACATTAGTAAATGGCCTAGTTCTGTGGTCCCAGCTTTCCATGATGGTCTGTATTTCATCTCATTTGAATGTTGAATTGCTTCCATTTAAATCATCCTGCTCTTCTCTGAGGAATTAACTCTCCCAATAACTGTCTTGAATTCGTTCTATGGAAATACTACATAGAATTATTTTTATGTTAGTAAAGAATAATGGTTTATCTTTAAAAATATTTAAAAAGACACTTCAATGAGTTCATCATCTTTTAGGAAAACTACTATAGCAAGAAAATTACATTAGACTTTCCGATTTCTCCATTGTGTCCTTAGATAAGTAAACAACCCAATAGACCATGTTAAATGCACCGAATGTTACTGGAAAGAGAATACGGGCATATTTGTCTATTTTACTTGTGCCAGATCCAGAAGGTAGTGGAGCAGCGGGAGGAGGACTGGCTGGCAACTTCCCAGAAGCCCCTATGGTATTAACTGTGGTCTTAATTCGCTCCAGTCTTGAACCAAACACATGGTGGGTAGAAGCAGATCCAATGGAAGCTTTTCGGGGCACATGCCCAGTTCTACTAGGAGTAGAAGGAGGAGCAGATGGAAGTGCTCTTGCAGCAGATATAGTTTCATCGGCACTTGCACGGCTGAATGGGTTTGGACTGGAAGCTAAGTACGACTGTAATGAGGCTCCAGAAGATCCTTGAACAATCATGGAAGATTTGCTCGAATGGTTTCCGACCTCAATTTTGTTGCCAACATCAGATTCAGAGTGAACCGAGGCATTTGTTCTTTTTCGCATATTCACATTGGCATTAATGTTCTGAAAAGTCATATTAAAAATTATATTGGTTATGCAATTGTATGTGGATTTACACAATGTTTAAAGGGATCAAATGATTAAAAATAGCTATTTCCATAAATTAAATCTTTGTTAATATACTATTACCACTCAGCTTGGTGTTAATACTTAAAATTATCTAACTAAAAAAAAGTGTATGTATTTAAAACAATAAATAAAAAATTCTATTTACAGTATTATCCATTCTTACAAGTAATTGGAATTTAAATACATAGGAAGAATTTTTATCTTTTAGGACTATAAACTAGGATTATATTTGATTTTAAGAGTTTATGATGATAGCTATATAATTTTGCTCAATATTATTGCAGACTATCCACTGTAAGTATTTACATTTCAATTAACTATATGTGTTTGTTATATAAAAGAAGAAATGTACTTACCTGTTTGTTAGAATAACAACTATAACCATTCATATGTGCATAACATTTCTTGAAAAAAATTCCAAAATCTTAAATTTCTACATCCCTAGAATTTATTTCCATAATCTTACATAGGTGATCAATATACATTATAATATCTAGAAATTTGATTCAGTTTAAATTTTCCCCACAGCCAACAATGAAAATACAAAGTAAAATAATTTTAAATAAAATGTTCTATAAGACATAGACAATATCATCATATCTTTATATAAATATCGAGTTCAAATGATATTAATATAAAAAATGCTGGATCCAATATGGAATGCACTATTCAGATTATTTTATATGCAAGAAAAGCCTATTTGAATATAGTTTCATGGTAAATATTAAAATGAGTATTCCTTATATTTTGACAGGATGATAATAAATGCATAGACAACTATGTAATGCACATGCTAATGAAGAAAAGCAATAATTCAAGTGCTTCCCCAAATAGACAGGTCTAATTTAGAATATACCATGCTTCTCACAATAATTTTCCTCCTAAATTATACTTATTCTAATTTATATTGATTTCATTGTAATTACTTCTCTGCTCCTACAATTTATGGAGCAAATGGTGATGGAGATGGAGTAGATGAGAAGGAAAAGAGTACCTCTTAATTTCTATTGGAGGAACCAGATTATAGGGAAATTTGCAGTTAATATTATATACAATAAACTGAGAGTTCGCATTACAGAGAAATGCTTATTCTACAAATATAATTTTTAAATACCACATTCATTAAGTGGATTAAAAGTATATTCTAATCAGATATAATTGTGAACTATGACTTAAAAGTCACTGAGAAAAGAAAGAGAAAACCTAAAAAAAAAATGCAAAACCAAAGCAGACTGAGAAGTATAAAAAGCATTCTTCACATCAACCTGGAATATTTGTCTAAATTGACTGCAACTGAACTCATAGAAAATTGTAGTCTAACATAATTTTGATGGAGACAATTGAAACAAAAACTGACATAAACCTGAAAACTAAGGACCCCGATATTTGCCATATACTTTTCTTCTACAAACCACATTGCAAATGTCACTTAATCTTCAGATTTTGAGTCTCTTTTTACAAAATAGGGACAATGATTAGCTTAATATCATTAACAGTAAAATATCATACACATCATGGAGAATATAAAGAAGAGATAAATCAATAGCATTTAAAGAGCATACACTCTGTTGGCAAGATAAAATGCGTACACACCACATACACATAAATAAATCACAAAATAAAAATACAATCAAGGGTCGAACTGTGACAAAATATGAAACACACTACTGAGAAAGGAGAAGAGTAATAAAATATCAATTTATAAGCAGGAGAAAAATACATATTTTCATGTATATTCTGGCACTTACATGTGGTTTGTTTCCACCAAATGGTAAATTGCCTGTAATCTCTAGAAATCCATATTATTCCTAAAACTAAATTATAGGAACTGAAGACTTCTCCTTCCAACCAAAATGGACTAACAGGGATGACATTTTCTCTCTTTCATGAAGTAGCTAAAACATGTGCAACAACTGTAATTTGAAGATTCTGGGCATTACAACCCAGGACCATACTTATTGAGAGAGAAGAAACATGCTGTCCATGTTGTTGTGCAGAAAAGGTGAATCCAAAAAAATATCAGGTAGAGTCCCTAGACTGATGAGATGGAGGTGAGAGTTTAGGGAAATCAAGAAAATCAAGGTCATCGTCAGAAAAAGTAACAGAAAAGAATGTGCTGAAAAAAGAAAGAACTCCAAAAATCTGAAGAGAATTCCCATTAAGTATTTTGCTAAGTGCAGATTAGTTTATGGTGGAGTACATTGTCTAAAGCTGCAAGAAGACTCCCCTGAAATGATTAAAAGTGCCTGGCACCCACAATATCAGTAATAGTGCATAATTCCTCTAGCCAGATTGGAACATCCCAATATTCATTACTATGCAGTACTTAGACAAACCTTGAATGCTAATAGTAAGATCTGAAAGGATGAAACTAACTCTAAGTAAATATGGTACCAACACAATAGTTCATTGCCTTATTGAGCACTGGCCAAAAGAAACAAACCAAAGGTCATTTAAACAAGGAAAGATTTATTGCTTGTGTAACAAGTGAAGAGATTGCTTAGAGGTATTTATTGGGGTTCAATTAAGAGATTGGTGAGTGATCAGAGTTGCTGGGGAAGATTCCAAGTCTATTGTTGAGGCACCAGCCTTCCTACGCCAGGTCTCTCTTGCACTCCTTCAAAATAAAGGCAATGCAAGGTAACCTTTAAATCAATCCTAATGGTTCTGTATATCCTCAAGCCATAGGGTGAATCAGAACTTATACTAATCAAAGTCTTTTTATACTCTCCACCCCCCACACCTCCACCCCTGCCTGAGGCATTTATCTATTCCTTTGTCTAGGATTACTAGAATAGTTCTTCAATGGCCAAGGCCTCAGGAATTCCATTAAGTTTTGAAGGTGACCTTAAAAGGAGTGTTATCCATTAGACTACAGGGTTCTTGTATTACTGTAGACTTACCATAATTTTTAGAGTTGAAACTGTTACCAACTGGATTATCACCAGATTGGAGGACTGGGGAAGGTTTTCAGGTACAGAAACTGGAGGAGGATGGTTAAGGCTGGAGTGGACTGGGATGAGAGAAGGCTAAACTGGGACATTCCCAGTCAAACCTGGACATATGGTAACCCTATATTACTGGCACACTAACAACTGCACCCTGGAAGAAAGTGTGAGAACATTTAGAGAACCCTCTCTTCTTTCTCTCTAGATGAGTATCTTTCTGGAACGTTCTATATTCCAGCTGCGGACTATGTTCTATATGATTGATTGGATACAAAAAATGGCATCAATTCATTCTACCTCTCCATATGCATGCCCTTGTAATATGAGTTTCCCACTCGTCTTCCATGAAAAGATGAGTCTATTTCCCCACAGACTTCTTATTGACTCCTTTGGCCAACAATATGTGATATAAATGATGATTTTTCATTTCTGAGTCTTATCTTTAAGAATCCCTGCTTGCGTCAATTCTCTTTCAAAACACTGCCACCAATACCAAAAGAACAAGCTTGGTAGCATGCTGGAGAGATCATTTGGATCACCAGTCAGACTAGTAAAGTTATCTTAGATCACCCAACTAGCTGACTACTAGACTGTACATGAATTCCAGCTAAGAGAAGTTGGATAGCCTAGCCAAGTTCAACCAAAACAGAGACTTGAGAGCCAAAATGTTTATTGTATGCCACTGAGGTTTTTTGGTTGTTATGCAACATTATTATGGCAATAGAAGATGTATAATATAGATCAATTAAATCAATGGTACTAACAGAGTTGCCAGACCTCTGTTGTGAGGGGAATTTCATTAGGCATCTTGGGATGAGCAGAAGTTTGGCCTGCCCAGAACTCATAGAGGACCTTTAGGAGGCACTGCTGACTAAATCCATACACTAGATAAAGCACCAAAGTATTTTGTCCTTTATAATACCATTATTAAAAAATGACAATATTTTTAAAATGGCAGAGATTTTGATGATCATCTTATTCCAGTTCTTCATTTTTCAGTAGAGGAAAATAAGAGCAGAAAATTATTACTGACTGGAAGTCATAATAGTGATTTCCTGAGTGTTCTTCCCTGTGTCTCTTGGTACAAAATTGTGGAGGAACATTAAAAAACTTAATAAACTGCACCTAGCTATTTGATTCAGTCTAGTATTTGCAATAGTTAAGTACTGTATTAAAAATAAGTCAGGAGTTTGGAGTCAGAAAGGAGTATAGCATGTCCTTTCAATGTCATAGTGGAACATTGTTTAATAAGTCCATTCAAGGATTATTACATTTCTAGGGGAATTTAGTTGCATTTGATTTTCCTATTTAATATTGGACTTAAGTCCAAACATTGTGAAATTACATCTAGATTCCTGTTTAATAGAAAAGACCACCAGAGGTTACTTTTCTTATCCTGAAGAAGTTATTAGTCAGTTTTTATATATAAATTAACAATTTTATTCCAGTATTGTTTTTCTTAATATAGCTATGTATAGTAATTTATTTAAAATATTTTGAACCAGTTTTATTATTTGAGTATCTCGTTAATTAACAACTAGAACAAACCTTTGACCTATGTCCATTCAGTATTTCTAAGTCATGTTTTTGATGGTTTGAAATTGCTTTTTGACATTTCTGACATTTCTGACCAATAGGTCAAATTATAAATATTTTTTAAAAATGCTTAAGCAGAGACTTGAAGAATATGCCTTCAGAAAAGGGTAATTCCAAGCCAGAGACAGGAGTCCAAAGTGATTAGAAAAAGTATCAGTTTAGCAAGAATTTTTAAAAATAGAATAATGAAGAGTGCCATGAAGAGTAACATCTGCAAAGATCAGATTTCTTTATTCCCAGTGAAAAGTATTAATGAACTTCTAGAATATAAATATAACCTTATTAATCACTGTAGACTGATATACTTTATATACACATAGTAGGCATTTACTTTATAATTAAGAGGATATTGAGATGGTTAGTACAGAATTAAGATTCTTTTTCAAATGAAAGAAACTAAAGTGTCAAAGCTTTTTTTTTAATCTGACTTCCAAGTTACTACTTCTTTGTAGGAAAGATGTCTAGAATATTTCCTATGAACCAAACTATGTGTTACTTTGACTCAATACAAAGTCTGACTGATATGCCTAGAGAATCTCAATATTGTATATATCAGAACCTACCTAAAAGAAGAAGAATAACACTGATTTGAGATTTAAATTTTTGTTCTCTGTCAAACAAATGATGCAGGATTTTGTACTATGTCTCAAAGTCTACTAAGAAAAAGTAGTTGTCATTTTCCATGATGACAAATCATAAAAGGATTGAGAAATCTGCTGACCTACCTGGCACAGGATTCACTAGAAATAATATTCACACAGCCTTCAAGTTTTGGAACAACTAATTGTCAGTAAGAGTCATGTTGTGTTTCTTATGGTATATAGAGACTGAGTGGTTCCATCTGTATTCAACAGGCAGGGTGGTTACAAACAAGAAAAGCACCTAAGCTTCATTTGAATTTTAAAAAATGATTGAGTTTGAAATAATTTTGTCATTAGTCACAATAGCCTGAAGCAAAGAAACTGGTGGGATAGAGATGGGATGTGGCAGATTCAAACATAACAACAAATTAAAGCAGCAACAGGCAAACAGGAGTGGATCCAAGCAATTCATCAATCATGACTGTGATCTGACACAATTTCTGCAGAAGTATCAACTATGAAGAAAAAAATTCATCTCCACTTATTACTCTAGCAGCAAGGAGATAAAGTGACTAAGACAAGGTTTGCAGAATGCAAGCTACATTCATTTTGCTTGCTTGAGAAGCTAATGAAGTTTAATAAAATGTAATTTAACTCTTCTAAATGAAAAACAAACAAGGCTAATAATTAACAGGTTTATCTTCTAGAATATCAATGAGTCACATACTGAAAAAAAAAAAGAAATCCAATAATGTAAAGACATTTATTCAAGGCCATTCCAACTGGGTTTTCGGGGCTTGACACGTCTTATTTAATAAGGACATAAACAAGAATAGTAGAGCTGCTGAAACTAAACCCCAAAGTAATGATTTACTGAGGACTATCAATAGTTTTTTTAGAAAGTGCTACTGAATAGAAAGGAAAAAAGTTACCTCCAAATAAAAATACTAAATATTTCATAAATAGTTACTAAGGGACTCTATTATACATTGAGCAACAAAATGTAGAAATGAAAATTCTGAATTCCATATTCTTTGTATTTTATTTCCTCCCAAAGTTAGCATGTAATTCAATGTTTGTATTACCATATTCTGTAGAAATATTACTTTCAATATAAGGCAGTGGAATAAGAAATTTATGTCTTCAATTTGGAATCACCAGAGAAGAAGTTCTTACAGAAGTCATTCATTTTGTCATTATATATTTAAAAGCTTAGGGTTTAAATGTTAGGAATTCTTGAAAACTTTGAATTTTGTTTTATAACTATTCCTAGTTGTTTTGTTTTGTTTTTCTTAACCAATGGTTTGTATATTAGATATATGACTCCAGAGGAGGAAATCTCTTTGCTGGAGACTTCACTAGACAAAGAAGTTCTCAGCTCGATCAAGTGGACATGATCACAGGCTACCTGGAATTGCTGGAGATGTGTTCACCAGGCTGTCAACGGAACTCTTGAGAGGGTAGAAGACAGGATATTCCATTCAGCTTCTCCACTACAAACACTAAGCTGCATCAATCTTAAGGAAAATAGCATTTGTAGCCATTCTAAGGGTTTATAAAAATAACCTGGGAGCTAGTTAAAGACTCAATCTTGGACCCTACTTAGAGGAATTTTTATTTATTGGTTATGCTATTACCAACAATCAGGGATGAGAAATTAAGAAGCATTGACTTCAAGGTTAGGATTCGGGGCTGTCATATCAGAAAGATTTATATTCAAGTACTGAATGTTTCAATTACTTATTTCACCTGTTGAAACCTCAAATTCCTTATTGTTCCTATTATTCCAAGTGTGTGCTTAACAACAGTTCTTTCATACTAATGAGTAAATAAGATAATGCATGTAAAGCACTTAACATAAGTCTAGCATGTAGGCATCAAATGATTATTATGTAGAAACATTCCTCCAGGGGGAGGAAAAAAATGAGTTTACCCTCCCCAAAATGAAAATTTATGTCACTCAAAAATAAACCATTAAAGGAAACACAATTTTAGAAGATTTTTATATACATTTATAAAAATATAGCCACTACTATTTCTAATCATCAGAAAATTAGAGTACTGAATTAAAGGGCAGTCTGTGATAAAGTCAGCCTTAAAAGGACTTTGCTGAATGATAGCAAAATTAAAATACATATTGGATATGGTAAAGTTGAGAATTAACACTAGAGCAAATCTTCTAGTTTATGTGCAAGACAAATGTAAAAAAAAAAAGAAAGAAAAATTATCTAGAAAAATAGCACTATCAACAACTATGGTTAACTTTCACTAGCTGGTTCTTCTGCATTCACCCGCCACTCAACTAACATGCTTTTAAATAACCAGCTACCTACATCCTATGTCACATTTCTTGCAGGAAAAACTGTAACTAAAAGTATTTCAATGTTCAGAATAGATGTGAGATATATAATAAGGGTAATCTATATATTGCTATATAAGGTCACTCTCTGGGGCTTTTCCATATCAGATCATTGAAGTCTAGAAACTAATATCAGGGAAACAGTCAAGACGAGAGGAATTGCTGTAATTCAGCCTATAGGATGATAGTCATGCCTCATCACGCTATGAGGAAATATGCAGAACATGATTCACAATTAGAACTTTGCCAACCCAGTTTGGCTAACCCACTTTCTAAATATAATAAAATATTAAAAAGAATTTTATTTGTGTATACATTGGTTTGGCACTATAGTATCACTCTCTTGTATATCTTTTTTTGCAATGACAGTACATCAAAAAGACGTTCTTCCACATAAATCAGAAGCTGGAAAGTGGAACGAAAGATACTAGATTGGGGAAAATCGACAGCAACAAATACCAAAGAAAGTAAAAAACTGAAGCATTAAGAAGTTCCGATTATTGCTCTGTACTGGATTGTGTTCCTTCAGAATGTATATGCTGACATTCTCCCATGTGACTGTACTGGAGACAAGATCTTCAGGAAAATGATTAAGGCTAAGTAAGGTCATAAAGAGGGAACCCTGATTAGATTAAAATGATATTCTTACAAAGGAGGAAGAGACACCAGAGAGTTCTTTCTCTGTGTAGGACATAACAGGAAGGCACCTATCTGCAGGTCAGGAAGGGAAATCTCATCAAAAATTAAACTGTCAGAATTTTGATCTTAGATTTTCTAGTCCCTAGAACCCTGAGAAAAATACATTTTTCTTGTCTAAGTCATAAAACTTTTGTTATTTTGTTATGGAAACCTCAGCAAACTAAAACAATGACTGACTACAATAAAATTTAAATTCTTGACAGAATCACAGATTAAGAATATAAAAGTAAATACTTTTCATTGGGAAAAAATTAAACAAAACTTAAACAAACTTAAAGCTCTCTCTTTTCACATGTTTTTCTAGTTTCTAGTTTGTCTTAGTAACCCCAAATCCTTATAGAGTTAAGATACAAGACACTCAGAAAATGAGATGCTTTAACAACTAAGCATTTTTAAAAAATATTTATAGCTGTCCGTGATGAATGAAGATATTTCTCATATCCACCAGGGAGCATCATCTACATCCTCTTCCTAATTGTGCAAGTTGCCTAGATATAATATTATTTCAGGGTACCTCTTGAATTTCTTTCCTTTTCTCTTCACCAAAATCAGAAGAATTAACTTGGGTTTTTATTTAACCTTGGACTTTTTGCCCAATCCCAATATATATTTTCCTAAATATTTTTGCCTCCCTTCAGATTGTGACTATGTAGCTGTGTTTATATGTTTTCAGAAAATGCATATGTTTAAAGAATTTTATTAATACCATAATAGATAACTTATTTTTCACATTTTTTTAAAGGAAAGGTGCAGGCAGGAATAAAGGCGAGTCAGCAAGCAGGCAGGAAGAGAGAGGAGGAAGACGCACTTTATTTTATTTTTATTTAGTTCAACTTTGTTGCTCTCCCTGAGCCCAGAACACGGACTCTGGTCTTGGGGTCTAAGACTCTGGTCTTAGCTTGGCTGGAAGTGGAAGCTCTAACTGCTGCTCCAATGTACCATATTTTTCACATTTTATATGAAGAAATTTTTAAAAACTTGTTATTTTTAAAAGTAGAGCTAGTAAATGTAAATATCTGATAAAATATTACAAAGAAAATCTCACTAGGTTTTCAGTTCCTCACTTGCTCGACTAAACAAATTCATTTTTAAAGCTTCTACATCATCCTATAGAAATGATCTGTTTCTCTGTCAAAATATTCAGAAAATTATATTTGAACTTAGAAAACATTTGAACAACCCTTCTTTATCTTAATATATACTTGATATGATTTTATCATAATGAAATTGTTTTATGACAAAAAAAACCCCAGAAATATTCACGTCTATGCCAACCTCGTAGAAGACTGGCATAGAAAGTAGGCTGAGTAGCAATTTTATCTTCATCAGCAAAGATAGATGGACACTATTTACAAACCAATAATTTATCAAGACCAGACCCTCAGTAGACTTCTGCTGGGAGAGGGAGTTCTTAAGCTCAAGCATTATATCTTTGTAAAATCTTAGTTATGCTGTGTAAAGAATCCTTTGAAGAGCCAAAAGCCTTCCTTAAAATAAGCTAAACTTTCATGAAATATTAGACAATGTTTGCCTACTGAATTAAGCGTTTATAATAGCTTTAATAGATTTATTTTTAGGAAAAAAAACTCAAGTCCCATGCTTTGTCTTTTATTGAGACTGAGTAAAAGAAGTTCCACAATTAAGCTCATAAGCAATAAAGAACTTATTCAAGGCATTGATTCACCCCATTCATTCATTCATTCATTCATTCAACAAATATGGATCGAATATCCAATTATTCAAGTTACTTTGCTGCACATTAAGAAAGAAGAAGTAGAAAGAATATTGTTTTTGCAATTTCTCTAGAGAATTGTAAAAAAATTATAATTATCACTTCATGTTATAAGAGAAAATTAAAGCAATCAGGGGATACACAGCCTAACCTGGTTGCTACAAAAGCCTTTGTAAAGGTGACACATAAGATGAAATAATAGGACCGATTAAAGCTTAATCAGGTGAAAGAGGAATTGTGTGCAAAGGGAAGAAAGTACCTTCTGAATAAAATATTTGAATATTTCTCTTATTTGTATAAGGATAAGGAAGGCCAATAAACTTTTTGTCAATAATATTTGAGATTCCTTGATGGACATAAAATCCTCCCTTTCTCTTATTAGTCTTATTTTCTTTCGGGATGAACAAATAAAGCAATGTTTTGCATTCCAGGACTATCCTAGCAGTGTCTGACACAAGCCCTTGGCAGACAGAATTTTGAATTTCCACTAGAATCTCTATAACTTATTCAGCATTCACTATGGATTAAGTATTATGTGAGATTGATTTTTACAAATAATCACTCATTTACTTTTTACAACCACTCAGGAGGTAATATTAATATTCTCAGTTTTCCAATGAAGACACTAAAACCTAGAAAAGTTGGGTGCTTCTCCCAAGATCACACAATTAAAGTGGGTTTTAGTCATGATTTGACGCACAAATCAGTTTTTAACTACTTCAGTATGCTGTCTACAACAGTTAATGCATATTGGAATTGTATTCCCAAATATACTTATGAAATTGAAAGAAAAAAAATAATTTACCTGTTATAAGTCCACAATAACTCAAGCCAATTTAGTGACTGTTATAAACAATGTGGCTATTTAGATTTGATTTGCATTTATTTAGGTTCTGTTACAGGAGAATCATTGACCCACATTATTCCATGAAAAAAAAACAAAACACCCTTACTATTATTAGACAATCTAATTACAGTATATACATGAGAATTGTTTTCTAGTTCTTATGGTTTTTTTCTGGCTTAAATTCTTTCTAATATTCTTCCAACTGCTTTGGTATTTGGAAATATAATGTACTTAAAGATATTAAGTTCATTTTTTTTGTGTCCCAGATATCCTCTACATTCAGGCCTAAATAAATACTTATAAATAGCCCCATATTTAGATGATTTATTCTTCAGAAAAAAAATTATCTTAACAGCAAATGCAATCTAGCTGAGCACAGTTTTTTCAATTGAAAAATTATTTTCTTCAAGTTGATCTAAAAATGAATCAACATCACCACTCAAAATTTATTATCTTCTGTATGGTAAAAATAGTTTTATGATCATCCTCTGCAAGAGGGAAGATTTGCCCCAACTTTCCTTCATAAAATTTTCTGTATGTTAGAATAGAGCAATTTTAAAGGATGTTTAAAAATTTCCTTTTCAACTGCATAGTAAAACTGAAACATTTTTGCCTGGTACATAGGACACTGCAATTTTAATATTAATAGTAACCCAGGGAAGGTATCAATATAAGCACTAGCTCCAGCTTTTAACTGAAAAATGAATCTTCAAGCACATGAAATTATTTACATATAATTAAGCTAATGAAGTTCAGCAATGCATTGTGCCAATATGTATAAAGTAAGTGCTTGTATATGCTCGTATGTAACGTAAGAGGACATTAGGGCACCTATTTTCATGCTTTTGCATTTTTACAATTTTAAATCCATTTCCTTTCCTTAATCTTTATTAATGGAAGCACAATTGCTCATTAAAAAAATGTTGAAATATCCTGTTAACATAATTCATTACCAATCAAATTTATCTGCAGTAGAATTTTACATTAGGGTAGCAGAACAAATCAACATTCTACCTAGACAGCAGTTAGTTACTCTTACGTTGCCAAACAGACAATATCCCAAATAGCTGAAGCCATTTGAGTTTTCTCCAGGAAATCATTTGACTTGTCCTGAAAGGTAAGTGCCCTACTATCAGCTATAGTTTCCAAAGGGGACATTATCAAGCCATTCAATATTTAACAAGAGTCTTGTGCTTGAAACAGTTGTTAATTCAAAGTGAAAATTTTAAAACTTTTTCTGAGCCTAACTAATCTTACTTGAGCTAGAAAATAAGGTATTAGACTGTTTTGCATGTTCTACTACTTATGACAAGAAAGCCAATTTTGCACTTCAGTAAAGGCTGATTGCAAATTTAGCATGAGTTGAACCAGTAGCTGAGTTGCAATTTATGGCAAATGACTCCTAAGCACATTAATATATACTGCTAAGATAACCACTTCAGTCAAGCAGGCCAGAAACTAGAAAACCCAAATACCTGGTAGGCAGCAAGGGAAGTGTGCCCTCTATAAATATCTATGAAATGAACCTTAAATCCAAAAGCTATTAGATATCTTTGTGATCATACTTTCATGGCAGTATTTTAATAATTAAAAACTAAAGTCAGAAATCAGTTTGATTTAAGTTTTGAACTCTGCTAATCACTATCTGTGTGATCTTAAGGAAGTATTTACCCTTTCTATGCTTCAGATATCTTATGGATAAAGAGGGACTAAAAGTGGTAAGAACTTCTTAGAGTTATTAATTGAATATTATCTGTAATTCCTTAACATACTGCCTAGAACTGCCTAGTAAGTGGTTAATACTTATTATGATTATCTTTTATTGTTATTTTATTTCATATTCAAAAGCAGATATCTAGATAATTCTTGTTCAGTAAAATACTACTATAGAATTTTCTGTTATTTCTGTACTCACTGTATTTTTTCAACAGACTAAATGTTAAGTGAATATTTAAATATCCACTTCTGATAAAATGTTGAAAATGTATGGGTTCCCTACATTTTGTTCTCTGTTTAAAATTCATCTTATTTGCTATGCCTAAGTGGAGAGAATCAGTTCCATTCTGTGGAGCAATGCTGAAAATTAGCTAAAATCCAACTTGCAGAGATCTGTCAAATGTAGATCATTAAGGCCTCCCATTTCAAAGGCTTCTTTCTGTTGATGTGGTATATATACACAAGTGAATACTACTTAGCTATAAAAGAAAAAGGTGAAATCTTGTCTTCTGCCACAACTTGAGAGGGTTATGTTAAACAAAATAAATCAGAAGGAGAAAGACATATACTGAATGATTTCCCTTATAAATGTGGACTAAAAAGTAATAAAGCAATGAACAGACAAAACATAACAACAACTAACCCTTAGATTTTGAGAACAGAACTGAGGTTACTAGAGAGAAAAGAAGCTGAGGGGTAGAAGCAAGGGTAGTGAGGGTCCAGTGGACAGTAGCTGATGACAAGAAATTTGATGATGAGTGTGGTTTGATATATATGTGATGCAGAATGAACCTGAATGTCTAAAATCTATATAGTGTTATAAATCAGTATTATTTCAATAAAAATGCATTACTAAAAAATTAAAATGCATGAAATTTACTAAAATGATTAATTAAAATTTTTCCTTCTGAGTTTATGGATCCTTGAAGATAAGTATTAACCACTTACTAACCACTTGCTAACTATATTAGCAATTTAAAAATACTTTCACTCTCATCACGTAACATAAATTTATCTCTGATTAGAAAGAAATAAACAAAAATCAGTTTTCACAACTCCTCAAACTTTTGATTCCTTCCAGCTACTACCTTGTATCATTGACAGTTTGGGGAGAAAGCATCTACATTTAATGTTTCCACTTCTTCACTTTTCATTTACCATTCAATCCACTGTTGTTTTATTTTCCTTCTCATCTTTCTTTGAAACTCTTTGTGAATTATTTTATAGACACTTCTGAAAAATCTCTGCATTATATCCTGTCTCAGCAGAAACTAACATTGTTGACCAAGTCTTCCTACTTCCTTTCTTCCATCAATTCCACTATATAGTTCTGTTTCCCTTACCTTTATCAATCCAGGGTAAGATGTTATTAATTTTCCTAATCTTAAACTGTTATTTTTTCCATTGCGTTCAACTCTCAGACATCTCAGTTTTCTCAAACTTTTGGAGAATAAATCAGTCTAATGGCTTAATTTACTATCATTTTATCAACATCAGTACATCAGTGTCTGCTTTCCAAGTTGCTGTTCAAATTCTACACCCATGTATCTAGAAAGACATTACTCAGATGTGCTAGAAGCATATCAAACTATTAATTTATTCATTCATCCATCTACCCATTTATTCATTCAAATATTCAAATATTTATAGAGTGCCTATTTACATGGCAGGCACTGTTTTTGACTCCGGTAACATAAAAGTTGTAGGAAATCCAAAATTCTAACCCCTATGGAACTTAGAATCTTGCCAATGTCCAGAAGTCTAATATAGGTACAAATGTTTTCATATCCAGTGAATTCAATATATCCATTCCAACAAACTTATTCCTCCTTCTGTACCCTAAATCTTAGAGGCTAGCACACTAACCAGATAGCTTTCCAAGCCACAAAATTTCACCTATTCTTGCTTCTTCCTATCTTTTTATTTTCCATCCAACTTTGTTAATATTTTCTCAATCTGTTTATTCTTCTCCATTGCCATTGTAAAGGCACTCAATATGTCTCATTTGGCTACCCTGTACAGTCCATTAATATTCTCAGAAGTAGCATCTTTAGGAGGTTTTCCTCACTCTACTCACTATTAAGTTAATGTGTACACATTTTAAATTGCATCATGGTATTTTCTTGCTTAAGTTTTTTCTGTTGGTACTCTACTATCTTCAGGAAAAGAAAGAAAAAAAAAAAAACATTTCTAAGTTATAATATTCTACATGATCAGCCCTATCACCCAGTCCAGAGTCATCTCCATTTTATTTCTAAACCCTTCTTTTAACCAAGTTAATTGTAGAAGAGATCATTAAGGTATAGTATAACATGTGCTATCCGTGCCTGGTCCATATTAATGTAGTTTTCCAGGGATGTTACACCAGACAAGCTAGCAGTTCACTACCTTTCTCTGCCACAGGGGAGCTCTATCTATAGGAAATGAATTGGAGAGAGAGAAAAGATTTGATCAAATGAGTTGGTAGATAAGAATCCAGATTTGTATCCCAGTAGGATGCTTATGAGGTGTATGCCATCCTTCCCATGGCAGTCACCGAGTATGATGAATTCAAAGTGGCACCAGTCTGCTCATTAATCACACTTGGTTAGATTTTCTTCTTTTCCATCTTAACTTTTCTCAGTGATTCTTGAGGTCAATCCAAAAACAAATTGCTCGCACACAAATTCTTGCAAAAAACATCTGCCTTGGGAAAAACCCAATTAAAACACCTACCTGCCATCCCACTTCTGGGTATTTACCCAAAAGGTACAAAAACACTAATTCATGTAGATTTATGCACCCCTATGTTTACTGCAGCCCTATTCATAATTGCTAAGAACTGGAAACACCTAAGTGCCCAAGGTCACATGAATGGATAGAGAAAATGTGGTGCATATGTACAATGGAATGCCACACAGCCCTTAGAAGAGATGAAATCCTGTCATTTGAATCAACATGGAGGGATCTAGAGGGGATTATGCTAAGTGAAAAAAGGCCAAAGAAGAAAGATACCAGATGACCTCACTCATAGGTGGAATAGAAAAAACAAAGCAACAGATGAAACAGAACTAACCCTTGAACACTTGAAGCAGAACTGAGATAACAACAGGGAATGGGATGGGGGTGAGGAGCAAGTGGGGGCCCAGCCCACTGGACAATAGTGAAGAAGACTTAGTGATTTATTGGAGGGTAGGGTGTGTCGACATAAATCTAAGAAATGGGAAACTTACACATATGGGATACGCACACATATGAATTTAATTTAATGTGCAATTTACTTTATAAAGAAATAAATTAAATTAAAAATAAAAACTTAGATTCTAACCAAGATGTCATCATTTATTTCTACAAATATGAGCTGCGCTGTCTTGTATAGTCTCTTCTCACTGTCTCCTTCCCTGTATTGTTTTTACCTCCTTTTTAATTTTTCCAAGATATTAACTTGACACCTCCATCATCACATCAATATTCCTCACCATTGAGACTCAATCCAAACTGCTGTATATCTTCACCCAGAGTCTTATGCTTTTTCCTAGCCTAGCATTTACTCTATTGTGTTAAGTGCCCCCTTCTGATTGAGTTTCTTTAGAATTCTGACAGTGTCTTTTACTGCCCCCCCTTATTAGCAGAGTACTGAGTACTAAAATAAATCAGTTCATAAAAATAAGTCAAATGAATAAATAATAAACAAACGATGAGTAAAGTACTTTGAAATAAATCAACATCAAAATCGTTTCTTCCTGTATACTCAAAACAGCAAAAATGAGTTCTGCACAATGTGTCTCAGGAGATAAGTAGTTGGCAAAGCTATATAGCCAAAAGCAGTGCATTTAAATTCACTTGAAAACCAGATGACAGTCATTTATTCTATCAGATTATGCTTCCTGGGCCACTACAGTAGTTAATGATCTGTTTAATGAGTCAATCCTGGAATATTAACTGATAACCAGAATTAAATGTTTTTCCTCTCCCATTTCATACATCTGCCTGTGTAAAAGTATGACTGAATGGCTGCTACTGGGCAGAAGAGAATCATCTTCTGGATCAACTTCCACCTTCCTTTTGCCCTCTGCTGCTCCCCAGGGAAACGTGAGGCCCACGGGTGCCAATATTCATCTCCAAAAGAAAAATGAGGAGAAATGTGAGCCTCTCCTTTTTAAAACTGTTTGGAACACATAGCCAGTGGCTGAAATAACTTGTTTAAAAAGGACTGAATTTTTCCTCTCAATCAGTTCTAAAGCTATCAGTTATTGAAAAGCTGATTTTCAAAGCACACACCAGAACAGCTTTTTTGTACAGCTGCAATGCTATTTAAATCGTCCATGAATATATGCACAAATCCAAGAAAATTCTAAACTGAAATAGTGCTCTTAGAGAGGATATAGTAAAATAAAACCCTTATGAAGGAAAAATCAATGAAGTTAAATCTGTTCGTTAATGTTAATACTGAACTTATAAAAGCAGGCATGGATTTTACGCTTCTGAGCTAGAAGAACACCTGGAATTTTTATATGTTAGGTCAGCCTAAAAGACATTTTTTTTTTTTTTATGAGACACTTTAGTGGATATTAGCAGTCTACCTAGCAGTCATTCTTAATGGACCTCAGAAACGTGGAAAAATGTCTTATTTTCTGCTGTGATGAGGTTGGGAATAGATGCAGAATAAGGAGTAAAGATAGTGCATTGGAGACACTAAGCAGAAGAATGGGAGGTAAGATAGTTTCTGTTCCACTGTACATCTCAAGTCCTTCCCTCTAGTACTATCGTGGAAGAATCCTTTGCAGTCCATTGGCTATCCTGGAAAGCCTGCTTTCATACTTTAATTTCATGTAACCAGCCATATCATTCTCTTGTTCTTGATCAAGCAGTACCATGCAACTGTTTATCTTATCTCTGTGGCATTCTATAATGTTGATACTTTTTTGCATTTGATTAAGGGAAAAACTTTTAAGACGATAGCCAGCTACATTGCAATATGAATTTCCTTCATTTTAAACATTACATCTCATCAAATCACCTACCAAATTAAATTATATTGAGCATGAGTCACTATTATAAATATTTTGGAGTCATTCCAACGGAGGCTGTAGATACAAACAAGCTGACTATGGTTAAGAAAGATCTCTGAAATCAATGACCAAAGAAGAGGCATGATAGGCATTGATCGGTGCCGCACCTGGGTTCATTTCTGCTATCTCTTAGCTTCCAATACAATAGGTTCTCCAGGTTGGGCTTAATAGCTAGCAAATTAACTAATTCTTTTCTAATAAGCAAATATCACCTTATCACATGTGTATGAGAGGATGATTATGGGATAAGCAAGGGATCTATCAGTCTCAATATGTAACACAATGTCAGGTACAAATTAGATATTCAGCAGATATTTGTTGAATGAACAGACAAATTAATATACAGCAACTGAGATCCTGATGCTTATGGAAAACTTACTAAACACTGCTATATTGAAAGTATACCAAACTGTCTTGGGTCATCCTTTGACCAGAAAGCATGAATAAAAAGCTCAGCAGAACCAAAGAAAAAAATTATCTAATCCATTTCTAAAGCATTGTGGCACTGATAAATGAAAATAAATGCCATTGTGAGTCCTAGTTATGCTATGGAAGCCTGCTGATCCTTCGGCTTTAAAATACTTTCCCGGCATACTAAAATCAGAACTCCTCTTCTCATGTTGTTCTTTCCTTTGTTTCCATAGGAAACAGTGACTTCCAGGCATCCAAGATGACACAACATAGATTGCCAAATTGCATGCCACCCTGCAGTTGCCAAGGAGATAATGTATGTCATTCCTACAAATAACATGTTGCTCATGCCTTCATTTCCTTTATCTAGCTTTTTAAGATATCCTTTGCCTGAACAGAATTCAGATAATGTTCACTGTGAATTGATGGAAACATTCCTTTTCTAAAAACGTGTTTACCCCACTTCCCCAAGGCACTTGTTCTCATCACACACACTGTCTGTGGAAGGGCTGAGTACATTTTATGCCAGTTTTGGAACCAGTGATTCAGCAGTTTTCACTGGGGAGAAAATGCATCCTGAATTCTCTCTGCTTGCCTTCTATGTAAAGGTCCAATTAAATCCACACCTGGCACTAACATATTCCAGTTTAAAATGGCAACCCCAAAAGCAGCTGCACTCAGTGGAATTTACAGGGGAAAGGGAAGGAAAGAAAGGTGGATATGAATGGACCAATGAAAAGAAGGAGGTAACAAGCAAAGGAAGGAAGGAAGGGAGGAAGGGATGGAGAGGGGAGGAAGGAGGGGAGGAAGGAAGGAAAGGACTATAGGGAGGAAAGTAAGGACACCCATATTTATTGAGCACTTACAATATTCCAGACTAAACATCTGTAAGATGTTAGAATTAGAGAAATGTAAGATCTTGGCTAACATCATCCTACTAGCAAGAGGTAGAATCAATATTTGAACTCAAGTATGACTGAATCTTCTTCTTAAAAGTATATTTTCCAGTTACCTAGTGTTGTATAATGCTTCCTTTCAACACTCCTGCTTTTAAGCAACAGCAATCATTTTAATATTATCTTTCAGGAGTTGGAGGTTTACTGGATTCAACGAGGCAGCTCTCATTCAACGTCTATCATCTAGTTTCCATCAGAGTGACTAGGACTGGAGTTACTTTGAAGGTGTCCTCATTCACATGTTTGGCAGCGATACTGGAGCTGTTAGCTGGAATAACCTACTTGTGTCTCTCCATGTGGTCTGGACTTCCTTACAGCATGGTGACTGGGTCCGAGAAAGGAGTCCCAAGAGTCATTCTCAAAGCCATATAGTACCTACCACTTCTACAGTCACAGAGTCAACCCGGATTCAAGGTGAGGAAACAGAGACACCATTTCACTTTGTAAGAAACATAAATGGGTTGACTAGTGGGGTAGGGCAATCTTGTTGCAGCCATCTTGAAAAATGCTTTCTGTCACAACACATTTTTTTTTTTTTTTTTTTTTGCAAGATCCAAGTAATTTGCAAGTAACAGCTCCAACTGCCTGAAATTCCAGGCTTCACAGATCCCCTTTGTCCACTTGGAGTACTCAGGGAAGGAAGAGTTAAAGTGATTCATCTAGAAAGAAATGGCATAACTTTTAATATCAGTTTGATGAGTTATGAGAAAAAAATGAATGTTGAAATTAAATTTTGGAATAGGTTTCTGATTTTTTTTTTTTGCTTGCTTTTCCGTCAGGCATGGTCCATTTTCAAAGCATTCAATTATCAGAAATACCAATGACACTAAATCTATATTGTGACTATTCATAGAAAGTACCATTTTATAACATATAAAAACACTGCAACTTAAAATATATTTTTTTGGAACCTGGATAAATGGTAGTTTTCTACATGAATTATAGGTGTACTTGCTCAGCATGGGACATGCTATGTGGAAATAGCAGCATTAAATGAATGGTTGTTACAAGGGGTAACATAACCTACTTGGAGCTATGTTCTTTTCATCTCTCACCTGGCATGAATATATTAGGAGGATTCTCACTAATGTCTTTATGTTCTTTGTGTTCTTTAAAATTTCCCTAATAGTGAACCTAACTAGGTCTACCATGCACAGATCCAGTCATTGACTATCCAATTTGTACTTTACCCATTAAAATAATCACATTTGTTTGTCCTTTGGAAATCTATCAAACCGTTATCATAAATAAGAAAAGCTTCAGCCAGAAAATAGAATATTAATGACATGAAGAAAGAACGCTGAGGAGTAAACACAATAATCAGATTGTGGAGTGCATTCAAACTGGGGAAGAACATTGTGATGATTCAGTTTTTTAAAAAATCAGCAAATTCCATCTCATTACCTGCATAGCTGAGAGTGTATGATTGTGCTCATTCTACTGTGCTGGTATATGGGGCTGAAATAAGCATATATAATATTCAAATTTAATGTAGCTATTTCTGAGATGAACACCTCCATAATGAATTATGATGCACAATGCAATGCTAAATCAAGTCTATCAAGCAGAGTACCATAATCCCCAGTAATAGTTGTGTTCTATCTAGAATGTGAGCATTGAACCTATATTTCTTTCTTCCCAGTACAAGCCCAACATCTATTCCATTCATACCAACGCACATAATGAAACCTTGGTATATCTTCAATTAGTGCTTGGAAAAAAAGTCTTAAAAATTGAAGTGCTGAAGGAATGCACATGGTAGAACCCAGAAAGTGACATGGAAGAAAGGGCATCTTACTTGGTACTTCTCTTCTCACTTTCACACTTCTGAATTCACCCTACATGTTTCAGCTCCAAACTTTACATCTTCCTGTGTCTTGGCTTTTTTTTTTTTTTTTTTTTTTTTTTTTTTTTTTTTTTTTTTTTTTTTTT